>VYZR01100553.1:56355-83062 GCA_013400675.1 Oxylabes madagascariensis | reverse complement strand
CAAGTAAATAAACTCAATTTTGTTCCTGCGTATTCTCAAGGAGTCATCTAGCTTTAATATGAGGAAGGTACATTTCTCCTCTTTCTTGTGTATTAGGGAATGATTTCCTTCTCTTCCCCAAAACAGGGACATGAAATGCCTAAAATATTGCAAAAGCTGAAACCTCAGACACTGTGCAGGCTTCACAGAAAGCATTTTCAGTCCACTCCCTCCTGAGCTGGCCAGATGTAACCATCCCAGCGTGCAAAGTCCAAGTGCCAGTCAGTTGTTTGTCCTCAGCATGTAAATTGCCTGCATGGCAGTTTCAACACACTTCTTTAAATTTCTCTGTCTGAGTTTCCCTTTCCGTTCCTAAGACAGTTATTTCAATTCACAGCCCAAAATCCAGCAGATCCCTTTTAATCTTCTGAAGCTACACCCACATACTCCCCACAAACTTAGTAATACTGATTTTATCTGTGCCTTTCTATTTTCTGACTCTACCACAGACTGTTTTATTTACTTGCATATTTAGGAACAACTCAGAATATGTAGCTTTGTACTACTTGTAGCTGATTTTTAAAATTATGACCCCTACTAATTTCCTGTTATCTGTACACTCTGAGGTCTCAGGGGCATGACCAAGTTCCCAGTGCCCAGTGAATCCCATCAAGTCATTTGAGCTGTGATAAGGGTTCCCATGCATGCTGTTGCAAAAATGAACTGACACGTAATAGCTTTAACCCGAGAGAAAGAGAGCAAAGCTGAGCCTGTCTTGCCTTGTATTTGCCAAGGGGTGAGAATATGCCAGAGTAAGTTTCTGCAGCTCAGCTGTTACTGAGCTCCTTAGTAGCTCAGTTGTGCATTTGGATCTCAAAGCTGATTTTATTTCAAAAGAAAAATGAACAGGGACTGGAACAGGAAGATTCTTCAGTCAAATCAGAAGGAGCACAAAGAGCCCATCTCTCACACTGCCCTGTCACAAATATCCCCAGAGTTTTATCTTCTCTCAAAATACATCCAGCCAGTTTCCAACCAGATCCAAAAGATTTTCTACAGAAGTGCCTGACCTTGCAAGCTCACTCTTTTTCGTTACCCCTAAATCAGTGACTTCCTTAGAAATACTATCAAGCCACCACCAGTGTCTGAAGAAAATTGGAAGAACTGATTTTCCCTGAAGCCACAATGCCCATGAATCCCCTGATTATAGGAGCTGCCTTTTCCAAGTAGAGAAATAAAACTAATGAGAAACCACCTCAAGTGTGAACTTTTTGCCCCACCATCTCCACAAATATAGCAAGACCTTTGGTCCTCTTCTCCAGTAAAATCTGAGATGCTGTGCACACATGGACTGTTTTTGAGCTGGTACTTCTTGATACTGAGCTGTCCAAGACTGCTTTCTCTGACATCCCTTGAAAATCAGGCACAAAGCATTTCTAGTTCTTCTGTTGCCAGATAGAAGGCTTATTCCAAATCATTATAGTATACCTTTGTTTTGCCACCTTTTGTTCTGAGCCTCTTTGTTTTTCACTGGAGACCAAGTCCCGTTTCTCTTCTCATAGCCCTGGCTGCCACTTCCAATATCAGCCTATCGTTTCTCCATTGTTTGCATATCTGTGCATTAAACTGACCTACATCTCCTTCTAGGGAGTGGGTTGCAGATGGTACTTAGGCGATATGGCATCTCAAGATGGTGCTTGAGTGGCTTGTGGGCCACAGAAGTGGGAAATGCTGGTTGCTGCATAAGCAGTGTGCAGCTGAGCTCCCTGGGGAGCGCTCTGCTTGTTTGTATCAACAACTTTGGGCCAACATGAGCCGCACAGTCACATGCAGAAAGTAGGTTAGGCAGGTTATCTTGGCTGCAATATTTGTTTGGGAGCTGCTGGGATCAGGGGGCAGCTACACCACTCACCTCTTTTAGCATCGCTGCCTTAATGGAAAAGTTGGTCAATTCAACAGAGGAGCCCCTTGGTGGCTGGCACTGGAGCACTTATTCTGTGAGAAGAGGTTGGATATTCAGCCTGGAACAGGGACAGCTTTGGAGGAGATGATCAAGAAGATAGAGACAAGGTCTTTATAGGAGTGTAAAGCGGGAAGACAAGGGACAATAGGCACAAGCTGGAACAAGGAAAGTTAAAGCTAGGTAGAAAGAGAAACTTTTTCAGTGCCATAACAGTCAAGCCAGACAACAGACTTCCCAGGGAGGTCATGCAGTCTCTGTCCATGGAGGTTTTAAAGACTAATTTAAAGCCCTGAGAGACCTAGTCTGAGATCACAGCTGAGCTTCCTTCAAGCAAGAGTTTGAACTAAAGATGTCCTGTGGTCTCTTCCAGCCAGTGAGACTGTGATTAAGAATCAGTCATTTTTTAACAAATCCTGCCCAAATCCTAGGCTGCAAAGGGCAGCTGGGAGTTCACACCATGGAAATTCATCCCAGTCTTTGTGATAGACACAGAAAATTTCAACCGAATTCGACCAATCCATAGTCAATACAGACAAATTTCACACAGCACAACGCCTCAAGTCGTTGAGGGATTAAGACTTAAATTTGAAGGGTAGCAGCTGTGTAAGTATCCTTCCTTTATTTTCTCTTTCTGAGGGCCCAAGTCTCTAATCTCTCGTGCTATCTCTGTCAGAGCAGGGAATAGCCAACATAGCTGGCTCCTGCTGCCAGCCAGCAGGCAGTGTTCCCTGCGCCTATCAGAGACAGTCCCTGCACAGCGCGCACTCAGTCCCTGCACTGTTTGCTCCTCCTGTGTCATTCTGTCCTTCCCTCCTCACTTGGTCTTGCTGTCCCTCTTCCCTCAGTGACAGGATTACAAAACCAGTGGCCTGTTGCTGGCGTGCCCTTGTCTGAGCTTTCTTCCTGACTTGTTTCCTCTGCTCAGCTCTTCTCTTTGCTCCGGTAAGTCTGATGAACAGCTTCACTGCTGTCACTGCTTGGTGACATGGCACAGGGGCTTTAATGTAAGTACTTCCCTTTGGGAGCATCAACCCGCATTTTCTAGGAACAGCCCTAGGAAAGTCTGGGCACCATGTGTCATCTGAGGAGAACAGGGAGTTATCCAAGGTTGTTGGTGAAAGCAAGAAATTCTTCTCTTAAGAGTGATCAGAGAAATTTAAGATTACTTGGGTAGCGCTTGTGTTGAATTGAGACTGGGGCCCATGGGTGGTCTGCTGCAACAGTCAGTGGTCAAGATTCAGGTGCCACATGAGAGATGAGGCAGGAGGCTTCAGAAAGCCTCCAAGTCTGGTTCTGAGCCTGTATGGAAAACTGCCACGAAACCTCCAAATTTTGTTCAGTCTTGTACTAGAAAATTGCGCATAAATCATAGAGCTATTCAAACGCAGTGGGTAGCTGATACAGCTGGTTTTACCTCTGCTTTCTAACACACAGGGCAGTGTCTAGCTAGACTGTAAGAAGATACTTGTCTTTTTCTGGAGGATGATCGGAGCTACACTAGCAAGGGCAATTCCAGAGTTTGATGTTTGCTGCTTTGAGGTGTCACTGCAGACCAATCTGGTGTTATGTAAATATAAAAAAAATCAGATTTTATCAGCATGTGTTGGCTGGTGTAAAGATTTGTTTTAGAGAAATGTGTATGTATGTGAACTTTGAGCATAAAGTGCTAAATACCGTCACCCATTTTAGAAGAGCTTAAAATAGCTCCTGGCTGCAGAGCAGGTGCCATGTGTCCTTCTGCTGAATACATGGGGATGCAAAAGCTAAATATAGACCAGTCTGTAAACCCTCTAGAAGTTCAAGCTGCAAGAAGGAAATCAGGAAGCAAACTCCATGAGAAGGAAGGGGAAGCACACTGTTTATAAAAGATAAACAAAACTCTGTGACAGTCTTCAAGGCAGCCTGCAAGACAAGCTAAGAAGACATTTAATTTGTGTTTTGTTCATGCCAGGAGGGTGCCTGGGCAGCAGTGTCAGCTTCCAGCAGTGCGAGAGGTGGGCTGGCACACCCCAGCACAGGAACAGTTTTCCCAGCAGCAGTGGGATCGCTGTTGCAGCTCTGCTAAATCAGTCATTGGCCCTTGCCTGCTGACCTTTTACTTTGGAAATACTGGCTGTTTTCAAAGCACAGTGAAGGCAAATTATGCTGTAAATGTGAAATATTAAGGGATATCGTTGCAGAAAAACAAACTCAGCATGTAACCAGACTGATCTGAGGCACACGCCTTTTGCTGTTGCCTCTGGATGCAGCTGTGGCTATGCTGTGTGTTCAACTATGCTGAAAGCTCCGTTTCTGTCCAGAGTTATCTCAAGCTCTTAACAGAGCAAGGAGAATGGAGAAGAGTCTTTCTCACAGTGGGGAGGCAGCAGCACTCTCTGGCTCGTTGGGGGTGTTTCCCACTGAAGGAGAGGAGGACCACAGTGATTATTTGTAGGCAGCAACCACAAGTGTCAAGTTTCCATCCAAAACACCAGGGCCAAGAAAGGTGCTGATCTCACAGCTGTGGAACAGGTCCAGGATTTGAGAATGCAGGAGGAAAAGAGTAAACAAGATGCAATGCTCAGACTTAGTCAGACTGGTCAGTCCTCCCTCTTGTCATAAAACAGGATAAGGCTGTGTTGGAAATTCAGGTGCCTGGAGGGAACAGTAATGGTAGTAGGAGTTGCAAAACTGAGAAGGTGGCTAGTCTAAAATTGGGCAAGTCTGAAAAACCAAGGAATTCCCCTTCTTGACTCAGTCACCTAATTTTTAGGCATTACTGTGTTTAAGATAGAGTATAATGTAAACACTTTGGGCTTGCTGAAATTGGCACCAAAAGTCTTTTATGGCCTGATAAGGGAGAATTCCTTGTGTGAATCAAGGTTAAGCAGGCTGGAGTACAAGGGAGAACAAAGGCCAGCTGCAGTAAAAACTGCCAAAGGCTGTATGTAGGCAACTCTCAGATGCTGGGACTTCCTCAACATAAACTGCAGCGCTGTGGAAGCTGTTGTGCAAAACGAGGTGCAGAAGTTTTCACAGGAATTGTGTATGTGCTGGAAAGCAGTTATCAGACCTCTGGTTTAGCCTGAGGAGGAACAAAATAAAACATTAGGATATTTATCTTTGTGTGTAAATACAACCCCCCCAGTATGACCCAGCAGGTGGGCAACTTTGGGTTAGAAGTTCATTGCTGTCTATTTCTGGGGTTCCTGCCTGCTCACCATTCTGGGCTGGTGGATGGAAACTCAGCAGATGTGAATTGCCATGGTTTCAGACTGATTATAACTAATCCCTTTCTAGCCAGGAATGTATGTTAGGGAAGATTTCCTGCAAGCCGGCTTGTAAACATCTTGTGTCCTTGATTCTAATTATCCAGTTTCTCTTTCATTCACCCATGTTTTTCTCATGTTACTGAGACACGTGCCCAGGTCAATTGCCACTGTGGATTTAAAGCCTACAGTATTTGGAGACATGCTTTGTGATTCACATAAGAGGAAAACTTTAGCCAGACAGTGCTACCACATGAGGGATGAAACTGGGAGGCAGCCAAGGGAGAGAGTCGGGGTACAGAGAGAACATTGACCTGAGCCTTCTTACAAAGATGGGGAGATAGTGGGAAAAGAAATTAATATTTGGAAATGGAGCATTTTGCAGTCCTGCTCTCCCTCTGTGATGAACATATTACAAAAATAGCTATTTTAAATTGGGATATACTTTCTGAGAGTTTTATTCTGCCTAAACAAGAGCTGGTAGTCCTGAGTTTTATAGCTGATTGATTGCCAACTGCCAATTAGCTCAAATTAATGATTGCAACAGTAAACACTAGCCTGAACATGTCGGAGATAAACACATATTTTGTGGAGTGTCTGGCTTAGCTTTTACAATACTCTTAACTGACCTTGAATTAGTTGGCAGTCAATTAACTCTAGTTTAAAAAGATCACAAACAGGAGGCTAACATTTGTGCTATCTGGAATTATTTGTTTAAATTGCACATATAGGGTCTAATTTTTCAATGTAAATTAAACTCGATATGACATCAAATCAGATTGATATAATTTTACAATCATTTTGCAGTGCTATAATGACTGTGCCATAAGGAGTAAGGAAAGAATGGGATGCAATCGTGACAGGTCTGTGAGACTAGGTCCAGATGCATTCCTGAGCCATTTCTGCTGTCAAGTTGTATCTATGGGTTGGACTGCAAGGGCATGTATTTATAGTTAACAGTTTTCAAGGGCTTCCTGAGCCCATTCAAAGCGTTCAATTATTTGCTTGAGAGATGATAACACATTTGACTATCTTATCTGCAAGCCCGGTCATATAGCTAGAAAATCAAATCTTGAAAAATGTTGCCTTAGCGATGGCCATCGCTGCACTTTCAAGCATCACTTTGACTGGGGGAAGTTTAAGAACACTGAGTCATTTATTACAGTAAATAACATCTCTCTTCTCATATAATGCCTTTGGTCATGTTAGTTTACAATTTTGAAAGCAGTAGAAATTTAGACACTATAGAAAATATACGTTACAGTCTGTTTGAACAAGGAACAAAATGCTTCCCAGTTAGCTCCATGTTTTCAAAGTCTTTTAAAAATTAAGAAAGCAACCACTTCCCATGCTGGAAAGAACCAACCAAGCAAGCTTCTTCCCCTCTTCCTTCCCCACTGGCACCATTGTAAATCATATTATTAAGGGGAGGAACAAAAATCAGTCAGGAAAAGAGAGAGAAAGGACTCATGGCTGGAAAGAGTACAGAGTCTGCAGTCAAGCAGCAGTGTGGGTTAGTTCCAGATCAAGGTCCAGATCAAGCTGTGTACCCCACACCTCTGCACTACTTCATGAGGGCAATACAGAGGTGCCAGCAGCCTCTCCCTTTGAGAGGGAAGGGGCCCTCACTACTCTGAGTTTTCCTGGTGCCTAGGTTGCTCTTGCTGACAACCTCATCACCAGGTCCTGGGTAAGCCAGAGCAGGAGCACAGATATGTTGGGGGCTCTGTATTCACCTGGCTGAGTGCAGCTGCTCAAAAACACGAGAAAACAAAAGCTTCCCTTTGCAAACTGAGAGTAAATTAGCTGACATTCACCCCACAAAACACCATGGACTATCAAACTATGTATGTGTGGTTGGGTTTATTTCACTTGTAGTTTGTGCTTTGTCAAAGAAGCTGTCAGCAGCATGCAGCAAGTACAAGAGAAGGGTGGTTTAGAGCTGTTTGTCTTATTCTTTGCTGTTATTGTGATGGTACCAAACCATGTCTCAAGCATCATGTTGGGCTTTCCAAGGGCACAGTGCAATTTTCAGTGCACCAGTTTCATTTAAAATATTTTTCATGATTATTGACTTAGGATTCGCCAACAGGAGACAAACAGGAAATGAAACTAATGCAGCTCTGAAGTGAAGCTGCCCATATTGGTGGCTGGTGTAGCAGGTAAACAGATCAAGAAAAGTAAACACGTGGCAAATATTTTAGTCAAGGAGGAAAATGGTATAAGTGACTGGGGTGTCATCTCATGTGTCATTGCTGGCAGTGGGAATAAGAGGTTTTCATTTTAAGTGTTAGATTTGGGTTGGCTTTTCCCTTGGAAAGTATATAATTTGCTTTTCTCCTTGCAGGCAAATCACCTTGGTTATTTATCTAAGTGTGACATATTTGTCAAACCAGAGCCAATGCATAAGCTGCCATCCCAAATTTCACACAAAATCATTCACATGCTGGCCAAGCTTTGGGAACAGCTTGATGGCTAATTTTTTATATAGTTAATCCCATGCCTTTAAATTAACCCTCCATTTGTTTTTCTGTCAGGTGCTGCACAAAGCATGGAGAATGACCAGTCGTCCACCTCACCTGGCCAGGACATCCAGGGGCAGAGTGGGGACAAACCTGCCCCTGGCCTGCCAACCCCTGCTCCAGCCCCCACGGAGCAGCCAAGTACCTGGCCCGGAGCAGCGGTGTGTGACATCTCAGAGGAGCTGAGCCGGCAGCTGGAGGACATCATCAAAACCTACGGGTCTGCCACGAGCCTGATGGAGAAGGAAAACACTGCTACGGGAACCGACAGGCCTGAGAAGGGAGAGCCAGGCAGCTTGGAGGATGCAGAGTATGAAGATGGAAATGAAGAGAGTGAGAAAGAGAAGCTGGCTCCTGGGGATGCTTCCAAAGCGAAGGAGCCCAGCGGCAACAAAGAGCAGAAGCTGGAGAAGAAGATCCTGAAGGGACTAGGCAAGTATTTACATACTCACACAGCCCTTCTACAAACTCCCTGGTCCTTGCTCTTTATCATATTAAGTTTCTGGTATGGATGATAGGGACCTCCAGCTACCACTGAAAATTACAGTGACCATTACAACTTTTCTATAGCTGATAATTATTTTTGGCACTACCCAACATGTAGGCTATATCAGATATTAGTTCTTTAAGAAAAAAAGTTGTATCACACAACACTGATGTACTACCGGGCCACCCTCATTGGTTAGCCAAAGCTGTCAGTCCAATGACACACTGCACAAAGTCACTTAGTTACTTAGATAAAGGAAAACCTAGCCCCTTGTTTGTACCTTAGGGAATGTTTTCTTCTCCTGTCTGCTCAGGTATGACTACTCACTGGTCACAGCAGTAATGATGATACTACTATGTGGCATGGGGAGCTGCAGAATAAATTTACTGTCATGCCCAGGTTATTTTTCAATTAGTAAACCCCTGGACTCATCATATAATATATATGAAATAAGCCAATATATTTGTTCTCTAACACCTCAGCCCTGGCAGGGCTGTCAGCTGACCTAAAAAGAAGTCTCAGCAAATTTTTGTATACATGTACTTTCTGCTGGGCAGCCACTAGAGAGCAATGTAGTTACATTCCAGTCTAATATAGATGTAAATTATTTCCCTTCCTACATTTAACTCCAGCCAATCTTCAAGCCTCTCCTTTGCATGAGAACCCAAAACAAAATGCAGACTAAGCCTATAAAGAAATCACTACAGGACATTCTTACAGACAAGGGACTAAGGATAGGAGAGAGTATAGATTTTTTTCCTCAAAAATTCTTTGAATGTCCAGAAGAAAATTCCTCAGTTTCTACTGCCTTGGCTTTGGTGCTTTTACTGGTACCTCAGCAAGCTCAGTGACAACTCTACCAACACACAGTTGTCCACCTGCCCTTGGGACAATTCACACCAGGATTTGATTTTAGCTTGCTTCCACTTACTTATACTGATGCTATAGAGAGAATTTAGTGTGAAATAAAGAATTTTCTCCAGAGACAGTACTCCTGGACTGCACTAGACTTGAAGTAGAAAACGTCCAGCCCAAAGCAGAAAGCAAATTTTGTCTCACAGCCTCAGGAAAGAGGATCATTTGGAAAAGCATTGTCCAAGCCCCTGGGACCACAGGCAACCTCCAGGGACGTCAGGGATACTTTGTATTTGATGAACAAGCAGTGTTCAAGCTCCAGTGTTCATCTCCCATACCTGGGGCTGAAATGAAAACCAAGAGGTATCAGAGGAGAGGCAATACCTAAATGGCTGTGCAGTGATTTAGCTCTGCACACCCAGGGAGTTATTAGACTACCTGTGGTATACAAACTTTCTTCACCAAGTCAGGGAACTGATTTACACGAGCATCACATAGCTCAGACCTGGCTGGCAGCACTCTCTGATTGTTTACTTCCACACTACAGTCTCTATATCTCTTAATATTCCTGATGTCGTGTGGGTTGATCAGCAAAGGAGATGAGTACCCCAGATTTGATCCACTTTCACTTGCAAAGAGATGTGTTCCTGAGCCTTCGGGGTCCAGGACCTTTCTGTCCTCTTTCAGTCAAATGTGCCATGTGCCTGACCTAATCATGTTGCAAAAACATTGAATGAAAATCAGATTACACAGGACAAAAGCATTTTAACAGGCAATGCTTTTGTTAGAAAAAAGCACGTTACTGATGTTTGAAATGGAGGAAAGTCCTAGCATGTTTGTTCTTATGGGGCAAAGAAAAACCCAGAAAGTTATAGCAAAAATTATTCCTTTCCTTCCAAAATGCCTCATTTCACCCTGTGTTTTTACAGACCCATGCACCAAACAACCAATTTCATAACCGTACATCAACTACAAACTACCTCTAGCATCAAATCTCTGCTTCCTCTTTTTCCAAGGGAAAGAAGCCACCCTACTGATGCAAAGTTTGAATAAGCTGAATACTCCAGAAGAGAAGCTGGACCTGTTGTTTAAGAAGTATGCTGAGCTGGTGAGTACAATGTTGGCTCTTTTCTGTACAAACTGCCTATACAAGAAGATATAAAAAATACATGACATGCAGCATGGTCAAACCTCCCTTACCGGTAGTGTCTGTCCTGATAAGTGAATCCCAATACAATTGTCATGGTCAGATAATTATGGGCAAAAAAGAGAAAAAAAGTAAAAAGTGGGGAAAACAAGATTTGGGTCAAAAAGTTGATGAGGCAGAATATTTGTACTATTTGTACTATTTGTAATATTTGTACTATTTGTACTTTGGTAGACTTGCAAGTCTACCAAACTGACCCACACTGGAGACTGGTGTCTAGGCTTCTGCCTTCACCTCCTGCAAGAAGTTTTGCATGCTTCTGTTGTGGCTATTGCTTTAAATTATGCACTGGTGATTTCATCAAAAAGAAAATAATACAGGACTTAGTATAAAACTTCCTATATTAGGAAGCAGATAATAGACAACTGAGATTAATAGTAAGAGAAGCCACAGCACAATGAAATGAAGAGTCAAACCCATGCCACCATAATGTCACCCCTGTAACAATGCCACCTACCTGACTGTTCTTTCCACACATAAGATGGGTTATTTTCAGATGAAGGGATTTTTTTTCTGTGTAGTCAAAGGACTGTATGACCATAAGCTGTGGAAATCTTACAAATGACAAGGCTACAGCATTTTACGCTTTGTGGAGTGCTGAAAAATGTGTGAAGCAGAACATTGACTTTGTAATTGGTTTTATGCACGGATGTGTCCATGTCTCATCATAATGTGAAGTGAAATTCAGCTTTCCCTTTTTTTCATGTAAAATCCTCTGATTTCGTAAATTGGGCTCAGGCTGCTCATGGTTTATCTCATGTTTAAAGGGACTTCATGCTCATGGATTAACTGAAATAGGTCTTCTTCCTCTATAAAATCTTCTTCCTCTATGAAGTACTCTCCACTGCATTCAAATGGCATTGCAGCACTGAATAAAACAGGGGCTGTATTTGCCAGTAGCCCATGCAGGAGAAAGGTGCTAAAACAAAAATACTGAATGCTTGTTTCTGACACACTATGCAATGTTGCTAGAACAAATCATTCAGTAAATATAACAAAAACCTTGTTGGAAGCAGCCTCACTCTGCTCACTAGGAGCGGCCGAGGGGCGTATGGTGATTAATGGCTTGTCAGCAGTTGGCTGTAGCTGTGACCTCTCTCCCTGCTCGCTCTTGTCCATCCCCATCACACACTTCGGGTCACGTCTTGCTTTAGCTGAGCTGTTTTCCAGCCAGATCCGCTCCCTGGCCTGGGGAGCCGTGTGGTGACACAAACACTTGTTGCAGCACAGCTCCGGGGAAGGTGTAGCCGTGTGACAGACGGAGCCGGGTGCTGGCAGTGGCTTCCCCTGCTTCAAGGAGTGTTGTGGCTGGCTGTAGCTGAAGGGGCCACCCAGCTATGTTGTTTCCCTGGCAGCCCATGCCCTGGCACAATCTGCACGGCTGTGGGTACACAGCGGGCTGCAGTGTGGGCTGGTGAAGGGAGAAGCTGCGCCAGTGGGGATGGGGAAATGGGACAGCGCAGCCATTCGGGCACAAACTCTGCCACGCTACTCGCCAGCAGAGAACCTTTCACTCACCAAATCCGGTGTGTTGCGTTCGTAAAGCAGGCTGTGGTTTACAACAGCTTGTGCTTACAAACAGCTGTTGCGGAATTGTTCATAACTGGGTTATTTTCAGAGGTCCTGCGAGTCTCACAAGTGCTGGGTGCAAGAACAATATGCTAATAAGTAAATATGAGCTCTGTCGTTATCTGCAGTGGGATCAAGATAAAACTTTTTTTCCTAAATTGACTCTTTATTTCTCTAGGTCAGCTCTCAAAAATCAAAATTCCTTCTATTTGCAGTTAATTTTAGCTTCTATTTCATTAATTATTCTTAAAAATTTATCACTGGGGACCCTTTTGGCATTCCTATTTACCAGTGAATTGCCTGTTTCATTGCAAAAGTAACACCTTGTCTTAGATATTCCTGAGAATGTAAAAAATGCTTGGAAGACTTCTCATATCATGATTAAGACCGACTTTATTCTAAGCCCCCTATCTCAAGCACAGTTTGAGTGAATTGTGAAGTTTGGATAAATCATTATCCACTGAGCACAGGCTGTGCATGCAAAATGTGAAGCAAAAAGAACACTTTTTATGTTTTTCAGCGAGAAGGGGAAAAAACAAGCTTGTGAAGGAAAAAGATCTCAGCCTTAATTACAGAAAAGAAATTTCTTTTCTTACAATACTAGAAAAATTATTTCAGCTAGCACAGCTAGATTAGATGCAAAAGCCCATATTGTGATCTACAGGAGCAACAATAGACAATGCACATGTTAAAAGTTGGACATAAACTGTAAACATCCTCCAAGCTGGTGAGATCATCGTTTTGTGGTACACTTAGCTGTGATTTGATTAATAATACACAGAGCTCTCTACTATAAGCATAAATTACTGAACATCTGCAGAAAATAGATGAAAGTGTAAAATATTATGCTTTTGACTGTCTTGTTTGAGCTGCACATCATTCCCCACTGCTCACAGACTTTCCCAGTCATACTGGGGTTAATTACTACAAGTGGTACCACATTATTAGAAAATGTAATCTTAACAGCAAACTGTTATTATTAAGGTTTGCATGTTTAAGCTCATGTGCTACTGTTTTTCAATCAGAAAACATCTGGACTTCAGAAGTACTTTGCAATGTGTGCACACCTGTGATACAGTGAGGAGGGTTATTGTGTGTTGGAATGGGAGATTAAATCATTAAAAGCTTCAGAGCTGAAAAGCTTCTTTAACCCTAACCCTATTAGGGTGTTAATTTACAGTACAGGATTTTTTTTCCAAACATCCAGTGGTAGACACGCGTCAAAAGAAATGACCAGACTGTGCAGGGATTACTTTTAGTGGTTTTATTGCTGGTCCTCTTTGCCCCCTCCAAATACACCCCGCTCCCTACCAGCCTTCTAGGGAAGGCAGGAGCATGCACCCACAGAACAGCAGGCTCCCAAGGGAACATCAGGGACTGTCCGTGTTTCCTCCAGGAATAATACGGAGACAAAGAGCCCAAAAGAGGTTTGATTCACCATGACTCCCATTGATGACAGGACCTCCAGAAGCACAACTGACAGACACTCTCACGTGGTCCTGTGGGCCAGAGGAGCCTGGCAAGAGGAGGTGGCACATGTCATTTTGAGAAACTCTTCTCTGAAGAGAATTCTCCTGCATCAGCAACAAAGCTCCTTCATGAACAGCATTCCTGGTCTCCAGCACCTCTTCTGTTGTTTTTTCCAGCAGGTTCCTGGATATTTAGGAAACTGCTTCTTTTTCAGGAAACTGTAAAATGGAATGAGCAACTACTGTATTACCTCATAGTCTGGAGAAATCTCACCACATAAAGCACTAGTGACTGCTCTAGTTCCAAATGTTGAAACAAAAATAAAAATCTCACAGATGTCCTTCAAAGAAATTCAAACCAAAGAAGGAAGAACTAAAATGGTGTGACAAGAATGTAAAAAATTATGTTCACCCATCCACAGTACAGCGCATTTGGGACAGTTGCAGCGAGCAGGCTTGCGAATCTCCAGGTTCCTCTCTCCTCTCACATTAGTGCTGATAAATACAAAAGATTTCCTAAGAGGTTAAGAAAGTGTGAAGACTTTCCCCAAACTGAAAGAGCTCATTTTCTTTTCTTTTCTATCCCTTTTTGTTGCATTTTAATCAATGTTTCCCTCTTTTAATCCCCATTTTGCCCAGCTTGAAGAGCATCGTGCTGAGCAGAAAAAGCTGAAGTATCTACAGAAGAGGCAGGCCCAGATCACCAAGGAGAAGGACCAGCTGCAGAGTGAGCACAGCCGAGCCATCCTTGCCCGCAGCAAGCTCGAGAGCCTGTGCCGAGAGCTCCAGAGGCACAACAAGAACCTCAAGGTGAGTAGGAGCCTTATCACAGTACCCAGCAGTGGGGGGAAGGATGATGTTGGCACCTTCCCATTGCCCTCTAGTACCAAATCTAAGGGACTTTTGCATCTGTACATGCAATAAATACATAATAGTTATATATACTCTCCAATCTTGAGGTCCTTTTACACCAAGTCCCCTTTATTTCTCGTTTGGAAATATCTCAGCACTTTTAGACACTGGGTTTGCCCACACTAGCTCTAAGCCCTCCTTGCATTATTAGGGAGCTCAGTGCAGAGAAGAGCAGCGGTACTAACAGACCAGGTCCCTCAGAGTGCCAAATGCACGTGCACGGACAGAACCACAGGAGCACCAGCTTTGCTCCAGTGGACTCACAGGAGGCTGGCGGGTCTTTTCATCTAATTAGAGCACTTGGACTTTTACAAGTGATTTGTGAGGGTCAGTCAATCAGGACATTTGCCTCAAGACACCAAATGTCAAGACAGAAAGAATGCCAACATTATTTGCGGAAGTTGTTTGGATTATGACGGTCAGTTAAAAGAAAATTTTCAGGAGTGTCAAAAGGCTGGGATCCATACACCATGTCTGCCAATTGCTTGGTGCATCATGCCATTTAAATGTGAAAATTATAATATGATTATCCTCCTTGAAAAAATATATATTCAAGCAGAATATTTCTGTTGTGATTATCCTTCTTTTTCTGAGTGCATGTTAGTGATGGTGTTGGTATTAGTTTACAAAAGGCCTCTACTTTGATCTATTCAAACCCTTTCCTTATGGGGATATAGTTATGTATAGAATTACACTTAGGAATTGTTAGCAACAAGAATTCCATCTGATATAACCTCTATTACTGACAATGCATTTTCATTCATTTCTACCGGCTCAGGAGTGAGCCTTCAGGGTCTTGCTCTGACTTTCATTGTGTGCTGGTAAGAATACAGCTGGGAGAGGGAATAGTCACATACACTCAAACTGTGCCCTAGTAGAAGGATAAAAGCAGTTTAACAGATAGGGAAGCTAGAAGCAAATCTCTCTGTGCTCAGTTATAGTCGTGCAGAACTGGTAGTGAAAATTAAATTTGTGCCTGTCATTTGTATTAGACCTGAGCTATTCCTCTGTGAGGTTCTCAATATTGATCCACAGTGATTTACTGGGCCATCTGTGGGTAAAATCTTTCAGAATAAATACAAGCCAGTTTTAAAGTGAATTAAGGATAGAGTGTACAGTGCTTTGCATAGCCTTAACTGATATTACTAAGCAAATCACATCAGTGGGACAAATCAGTGAAGACTGGGGCATTTAGAAGAACTAATTCTATCTGGAAAACATATTTGGAACAATTGCTGTTGAATTTCTCACACAGTTTCCCAGCTACTTTATGCTTATTAATCTTACTACTAAAGAGCATGATTTTTCCACTCTCTTTGTATATAAATACTTCCTTACACATTTCATCTTTACAATTAGGAAAGTCTCTTTCCAACATCTTTTTACCTGTTGGACTGCTTTACTTTGTGGCTAGGTTCTCTAAAAAACCTATAAATTTCAGACTCAGTTCTTATTTTTATCCTGTATCTTTGCCAGGTGAGTCAGGGAAGATACCTGAGGTGATCTGGTATTAGGAAGAAGTTTCAGATTTTCATCACTTCTTTCTAAGAATTTGGAGACCTTTTAAGAAACCCAGAATACTATCTTTCCTCTGGCTCCCATGCTATCAGTGTAGAAAAAACCTCAAAATTAAATAAGACAGTAAGACAAAATACACTTGCAGAATGCATGAAAAATAAAGTAATAAAGGCATTCATTATCTTTATCCAGTTTTGTCTCTCTAAGAATTTTAGCATAGTTCTTGGAATATTTGCCTTTATGCTTTAGCTCCTGGAAATCTGTGAATGTCCAGAAACTCATGTTCTATTTATTTAAATGAGTGTAATTTTCTTTCACTTATGACTGTACTGAGAGGGCCCAAAACCAGAAAATCCATCAAATGTTATTTTTAAAATCTTATGCTTAAATATTTTTATTTTGGTTTTGGCAGGACAGAGCTTCATAATTTTTTAGTGCTTGGGATTAGCAGTTCTGATTATGTTTCAAAATGTGGAAAATAGAAGCTAGGAGACTCTGTCATTTCAATAGCAAAGGAGAAACCTGGCCTGCCCAGATCAGAAAGCCCCTCTGACTTACTATGTGGTACATAATATGCACATCACGTCATGTAAATGTCATCTTCACTCATCTGGTGTGTGGAATTCCCATTAACTGCAGATCCGTGCAGCCAAGTGGTGATGAATATGCAATGCAGAGCTGCATTGATATTCCACAGGGCAGATCAGCAAAGAAAAATTTCTGGTTAGTTTTGGATACCAGCCTCAAATTCTCACTTACATACAGACCAGCTATTCCGATTATTTCCTTGCAGTTACACAGATGTTTAATTCTCCCTCCAAGAAAAGCAGAATAAAGGTTTGTGAAATAGCGGAATGTGTTCCCGCTGCGATAGAGAGCAGCTCTGCTAAGAGCAACAGCAACTCATTTCTCTGCATGGAGTTCATGTTCTGCCAATTATCTGACAGTTTGGTAGCTACTTAGCATCTTGTAGTGACAGGAACATCTCAGGTCCCTAGTCCTTCCTGCCACCAGGCATTAAGCAATGACTTTCACACAAATGTCACAAAAGTCAACAGCTTCAGTTTATGGGCTCAGCTCCAAACTGGCTCAGATCGTGGTGCCTGGGAATGAAGAGCACAGTTCATTGAAAAAAGGATTCCTCGCTCATATCATCTTAGCTGATACAGCTTCAGCAGACCGATAGTCTTCTGGAACTGCCCCAGAGGCACGAGAACAATTCCAGTATCAATCACACTCTTCTGTTTGCAAATGATCTCACATTCCTGTGCTAAATCCCAAACTGCAAAATATCCTGTCTTAATTTTAACAAGGTTTTACTCAATGCATTCTTACATTCTTGGCAGTAAAACATGACAGCAAAAGCAATATTGCACTAGGACAAGAACATATGTTTGAAAGGGTAAACACGGAGTGAAAAGGTTCAGAAAGGGCAGAGAAAAGAGAACAATAGTTTATGGCTGGTCTCTGCTCAGTGCTGTAGCCACACCGTTGTCCTTCTGCTCCGCCAGTTCCCCTCGCCACCACCCACCCTTAATCTGTGGCTGGGATCTCAAGTATTTAACAAATGAGGGCCTCAGAGGAGCTCCCCAAGACACATACCAGCCCCCATCCCCAAGCAAATATCCTTCTCAAGTATATTTTTCTCAGAAGCAGAACAGATACAGAGAAATCCTGCATCCTGCAAATAAATGCTTGCTGGCTCAGTGTCTTTAACCACGAATCTTTATATTATCTCTGTGCTCTGTATTGTATCATTTTTCTACCTCAGAAGAGCAGGAAATAAGATCTTCTGAGTAACACATATGCAGAGGGTTGGGTTTTTTACATTTGCATGATTGGTAGTCTCAGAATGTCTCATTTCACCTTGTTACAGAACTGTTTGCTATGATATATCCTTTTTTGTGACATATCCACCTTTTTTGTTTTATATTCATATGGACTTATTACTCTGGAGAGCTTTAAATCACGATCGTGACATATTATAACGTTACCTGCATTATAACAATAAAATGTTTTTGTGGCAGGATGTTTTGAAGCCATAGAAAGAGGACTTCAGACATGCAAATTCAATTTCTCACTCTGACTTCTGGAAGTGAAGCACCTGGTCACTCTTCTGCCTGCTCAGGGCTGCACCTATATAATGGAGAATTAAGAGGCATGAGGAGTTTTTTAAACAGTGTATTAGAGATAAAATGGAATTCTGACTTAATCAAAACTACCTAGGAATTCAAGTCAAATTTGGAAAAAGTTTCAAATAAAAAGGATGGCATTGTTTCCAAACATGCCCTTTCAAAAGAAAATTAAATGTTTCCTTTGGGGAATGCTAAAGCGGTAGATTTAAAACACCTTCTGAGCAGCCTTTTTAACTCTACTTTGGAAGAGCATTCTTCTGCTAAAAGGATTTAAACAAAAATACCTACAAACTGCTCAATTGCTGGTCAAGCAAAATGTTTCAAAATCATTCTCATCAACTGAGAAAAAAAAAATTGGAGAGCTTCTCTTTCATCTTGCTGCAAATTTTCTGTGTGTCCAATTTCCTCGCCAGGTACCGACCAGGACCCAACCCCTAAGTTATTTGCCCAGCTCCACATGAAATTCTTCCTTCCTCTTAGGAGGGAAGAGTCCTTGTGGGTTCACACTTTGTGTTACTCTGTTTATGAATACACACAGGTTCTTGTGTGAACTGCAGAGCACAGCAGGGCTCCGTGGTGATTTCTGTGCACCAGGATATTATTAATGGCTCCATTGCTTTCCTCCCGTCATCCAAGGTGTTGTCATCCCTATCGCTCCCCGGACAGCAAAAGGACAAACGTGCCCTACCTTGAACAGCAGCTGTCCTAGATCAGGCTCGTGTTGTGCATGCTAAGCAGATATTGGGTCATTTGGTATGCACCTTACTTTATGAGCAGGGCCTGAATCAACACCTGCTATGTCACATTCATGATACAAATTATACCTTATTAGAGTCAGCTAAGGCTTTATTCAAATATATTTATAGAAGATATCCATATGCAGTGTTACCACAGATTTTTATGCAAATTACTATGCTAGTTGAAACCTTATTAGAGTATGCCATTTGCATGCTGTGGAGTGAGTTTTTAACATTGTCCTGGCATGATTTGAAACTACAGCAGATATGGTCCTAGCCATTCTATATCAGGATTACATTTCCCAGAAGGGCAGACTGCCCTGGAAGAAGATGAGGAAGGAATAAAAATAGTCTGTATTTCTGAATCCAAAGCAATGAATCCAAGATTCTTTCTGTATTGTCTTTTATATAAACAACTCTAAAACAAAACTTCAATAATAGGGAAAAAAATTAAATCTGAATGTCTGCTTTGATTCTGTAGGAAACAACTTACAGGCTTTCCTTGAATTCACTAGTTAGTAAGTTAGTGCAAATGTTCTTGTCAGTTATAAAGTTAGGGAAGGAAAATTGAGGAATTGGATGGGATTTTCAGCAATTGATGGGTTTCTCTTAAAAATTTGAGTCTCAAAGGCCATGAATTTGATATGAAGATTCCTTGTTAAAACAAGGCATTGTAAAGGGTGATTTTTTAATTCAGCCAAAGAGAATTTTGATAAAAGAGCTTTTGACTGCTTCCACTAAATATCTTTTTCCGAAGGAAAAGCTGTGATGCAGTACCATGAATCAAGACATGCATGTATGTCCTCTCCTTCAGGCTTGCTTTGACCTGAAGCTCTGATCTACATCCATCTTTATAAACGCAAATTCTTAGTTCCCTGATTTTTTCAAGGCCACTGTATAATTTGCTCTGTAAATTTAGAATCATGCCTAATGCTGGAGCAGATGAAAGCAAGAAAATCTCCAAAGAGGAATACAAACACGTATAATCCTTCAAAGGGAAGCCTTATGCTACTCCAACACAGTATTTTTCTGGAACTGCTTATTATGCCTCTCACTTACTGTGTTCTCTCCCATTTAACACCAGGAGGAAACAATCCAGCGGGCACGGGAGGAAGATGAGAAGAGGAAAGAAATAACTAATCACTTCCAGGGCACACTGAGTGAAATCCAGGCTCAGATCGAGCAGCAAAGTGAGAGGAACATGAAGCTCTGCCAGGAGAACACGGAGCTGGCAGAGAAGCTGAAGAGCATCATTGACCAGTATGAGCTGCGGGAGGAGGTGAGCAGTGCCCTGGCTGCTGGCTGAGCACACCCGGCTGGCCCGGGGGAAGCAGGAAGCCCTGGCAGCAACCTGGCCATCATTCGGGTGTCTCACAGGGGTAACAAGGGTAGCCCCCACCGTGCTTTGCCCTCTGAGCGGCACTGTGACTGCAGCAAGCCCTCCGGTCTCTGTGGGTATGGAATAGGGTGGGACAGCACCCTGCCCGTGGCAGCCACGCTGCTGTGGGAAGAGGGGCTGAGGCACCCAAGCAGGGAGACATGCCAGCTGTCACAGCTCCCCTAAATCCCTGGGGACCTCCCCCATCATCCCTTTCCTCCTCCCCACTAAGCTCCCACTGAGTACGTCCCAGCTCCCGTTTCTTTAGACAGCCTGTTCTGCAGGTGACAACAAATATATTTTGTTCCCTCCAGAAGCAGGTTGCTGAGATGGTGTCTGATGTAAACTATTTGACCCTTTCCCAAAAGCAGAAAATTAAGATGATGGATAAAGGAGACCCTTTGAATTGAAATAGATTCCTTTTTTTGCAGGCACAATGCTTACTGAGATCTAGCAGATAGTAGACAGATAGGAAATTATTCTTTCTGTAAACACTGGAATTGGCCAGAAAATTTTGACACCAGAAGAAAATCCTCCAGTAAAATCCCAAACTACCTTTTTTAAAAAAAATTTTTAACAAACATCAACAAATATTACAGTGGGTCTTTTAATCGTTTCTAAATACATTGACTGTGAGCCTCAGTGCAATCAGACAACATTATCATACTGAATTAAACATAAGTTATCTGTCTTTACTATCTGGAATGACTGATACAATACCTGTTTTTCCAAATCTGTTGAATCATGTATGAACTCCTATACTGAATGAAGGAAATGTACACTCCTCTCTTGTGGTGTCTATGAGAAGAAAATGTAAACCAGAGGGACACACTCAGAATAATTGCTCCTATGAATTTTATCGAAGTGAATTAAGAGTGAAGAAGGCTATCAGCAACATTCATCTCCTAAAAGTCACCATGGAGGCAAATGTTTTACAGGCTAGAGGAGGCCTCTGGTTTGTTTGGTCTTATCTCCAGATTCCCACTCATGTCCTGTCACCCAGGCCCTCTGCTGTGCAGGTGTGGCCAGACCAAAGGGGTTGTGCTGGGCTTATATTTACACAGAGGATGTCATGGGTTGCGCATGTGCTCCCAAATACTGCAGGTGCAATGTGTCTACACTATCGTCCACACTGTGGCTTAGATCCACTGGCCATTTAACAGCTAAAAAAAAGTGTGTCCCCAGCATATTTATTATTGATGAGTAATTATGTGATCTTCAGTCATACTAGACTATACTGATGACTTCATATGTAGACCATAGAACTGGCAAAGAAGATAAGGCCTTTTTTTCCTTACAATAAATGAAAATTAATAATGCTAATTATCAGTTCCCTTCCCATGCTAATTCTGGCACAGTTCTTATCAGGGCTGTAATTTTTTAGTAATTTCAATAGGTTGAGCGTCTTCTTGTTTTGCAATGATTTTGTCTTTTAAGTGTTCCAGTAAATAGCTGTACATGTATGAGCATGAAAGTCTATGCAGATAATTAAACCTGCACATTCAGCAGAATTATTTTTTTTTACAGCACCTTGATAAAATATTTAAGCACAGAGAACTTCAACAGAAACTGGTGGATGCCAAGTTGGAACAGTCTCAGGAAATGATGAAGGAAGCTGAGGAGCGACATCAGAAAGAAAAGGAATATGTACCTATCTTTCTAATTTGTCTGTCTTTTTATCTGGCTTTAGGCCAAAACAAGCCCTGCATGTTATTTCACTAATATGTTCAGGTCCAATCTGGGGTACGGCAGCAGAGAAGTTTTTATAGCCACCATCAATGCTCAGTGCAAAAGAACAGCCTCTGGGAGGCTGCTTTCCTGGGCATTTACAGTTTTAGAAGCACGCTGCAGAGCAGTGGGTTAGAGCCCAGACTGCTTCAGCTAATTCACTGTTACTGTGCAGTTGGTGCATTGTGATGTTGGGTCAGCTGATGCCATTAGTTTTCAATTGTCTCTGGTATTTGATCCTCCATCTCCCCACACAATAAATGCACACATCTAAGCCATCAGAGAGGAGAGCAAGAATGTGGGATTGAAGTGAAATGGCTGAAGGCTGCTATTCCCCCAGGTTCCAAGGCTCCCCAGGCATCCTGACATGGATCCACTTTTGCCAGTGGAGGAATCCACAGGAGCCACTTGCTCTTACAAAGCCTCCCCTTCTCTGTTTTCCTCCCTATATGGGTTTGCCAGTGCCTCTTTCAGGCAGGGTCTGGGTCCATTTGGCAGCTTTGTCTGCTCTTCCTCCCTTTCTGGAGGAGGGGACATCTCTAGCAGGGGGACAGGGAAAAGCAGGTCCAGGAGAGATGTCGTCTGCAGACACAGCTGGGATGGGAGGAGAACACTCCTCCATCTGTAGTCTCACACATTTTGTGACTTGATCAGACTAAAATTAATTTTCTCAGACTGCCTGGTATTTTCACAGCAACCCTCACATCTACAAAGGATCGGAGTTCAACACAGGCACGTGGTCCCTCTTCTCAGTGGAGGCAGCAGCTCTCAGAGGGAGTGACAAGCTCTCATCAGCTGGAAGAAAGCTTTAGTTTTCACCAGTCCTCCAGCTAACTCAGGAGCAGCATGAGAGATTTCTATAAAGAGAGGACATTTATCCCTTCCCCATATCTGGAAACAGATATATTAGCACAAGCATGGCTCTAATGTGTTTCTTAAAATACTCAAAATAAATGAAAGTAGAGGGCTCTAAGACTTGTGGTTAGAGCACGAGGGAAACACAGCATACACCTCTTACCAAAAACAGCCCATAAGAGCACTTACCCTCTTTCTCTGCACTGATCTTGCAGATGGAACACTCACTCCTGCTCAGCTTTACTCCCAGCTAAAGAGTGAGAGTGAGAAGGAGCTGAGGCTTCTCTGTGCAGATCTGCATATCATTGCATGACAATTTGTAGTCCAGCTGACTTGCTCCCTTTCACTCTGAAACCTACATAAAGCCAAACCCCAAAATTTCATTCATGACCATTGATTCTTGGCAGATTTAAACGCCAGAAAACTCCAGATGTCCAAGAAATCACTAACAATGGTAAAGCAAATGTGGGCTTGCTTTACTGATGTCACTGCGAGTTCTGCTAATGAGTACCAGATTTCAAATACTGAGGGGAAAAAAACCCACAAAACAGAAGATATAGCCTTGTGTCAATGACCTTTCCTGCTACACCTCTTGGAATGTGAGTTTTGGGGCTGCTTGTCACCTGTGACTGCCCCTGTTTGTCACCTGTGACTGCCCCTGTTTTAGTCAAAACTTCTTTGTGTGTATTATCCAGAACTGGTATGCACAGTTTTGGTATTTTCACATCTTTTAAAGCATTGAAAGTCATCACTGTCTGCAACTGGGAGTGAAAGATTTTCTTTTGGGCTTTGCTGAGTGTATGAAATAACAGGTTTGAAAACAAGCTACAAAGCCTTTACACAGTGGGTGTGTAACAGTATGCACAGTGTACTAAGAATATTTTTCCCATCGTCCAAATGAATGCTTAAAAATCCTGTCCTTGAGGTAGGCTGTTGATGTATGGCTAGCATCACCTCCAAGCAAGGTAGATTTAGCTGCAGAAATTAAGGCCAAAAGCCATGCAATGAGTCAAGGCATAATTAGGCATGCCATGATTCATCACAGGTAGCCCAGCACCCAGAGAGCTGGCCTACACTTGGCTCCCACCTCCATCCTATTGATGTGCTCTTAGTCCCACCCACCCAGCTATTGTGCCAGTGTCTGTGGGAGTAATGTATATACATGTATGTATGAAATCAAGGTGCTTTTGATGGAGTTCTCTCACTTAGCTGTAACTCTCTCTAGCTCAGTAATGTGCAAAGTTAGAACAGCTTTCAGAACCTTTTTCTCCATAGCATTTTCTCATCCCCGTGCATTACCCTGTGCTGCAGGATTTTGCAGGGGTTCTTAAATGAAAATTATTGTATTATTTTATCTGTTTGATTACTCTTTGAAGGCTCACTTTGATGCCTCCCCATGCACTTCTTCCATGTGGGAATCTTTGCCCCTATGCAAAACTTCTTTACCTCAGACAATGAAATGTTCCCACTTGCAGAGCCTGTACACCTCAAAAGGAGGTAATCTCATTGCTGGCATAGTTCACTCTACACATGCATCAAAGAGTGCAATTCCCTATTGAAGCAGCAACGGTTCATAATGTGTGGCTTCCACAAAGGGACAACTTGACCTAAGAATGCACTTTACCATCATCCCACAACTGGTCAGCACTACTTGTACTTCCTCTCCCCCATACCAAACATTTTTAGCACTTGTAATACAATCTTTGATGTGCAATTAATTGAAGTTTAAAGCATCTGTGGCTTTCAAGTGTATGACTGCAAGGTATTGGTCAGATTTCTACATAATTGGAATTTACAGAGTTTGACAGCAAAAAGAGAAGGTTAATATTCACTAAGTCAGCCCCTGTGACTGTCTGGGCCTCCAGCAGCTATCATAGCTCTAATAATAGAGTATTGCATCACCACCCTTCACTAAAGTGCTGCTCTGTAAACACCACATGCAATATTTATTCATTTCTTGATACTTCAGCCTCCTTGTTACCACTTCATCATCTATTAATAAATGTATCAGTTCTGATTCATTTTCTCCCAGCTTGGTGTTTGCAGATGACCTTAGGCTGCATAAGAACGTGTGCTAATTTGAGCAAGCCGCTCTGTGGCTTACTTCCATTACAGAAGAGTTTATTAACTCTCGGATTTTTACTGACTGCAGAAGTTATGTGGGTCAATAAGAGAGAGAGATTTCACTGAGAGGCAGAAAAAGCAACTTTTTTTTGCCTTCTCTGTCTATCTGTGATGCTGTGGCCGAAGACATGGTGCAGGAGGTGGGACCTTTTCATTATTCCAGTTGCTCTGGGTATGGAGGTGACCCTAGCTGAGATTAAAGCAACACAGATGAAAGTTCAGTTCTTAGAAGTAATGACTGGCCTAGGGACTGGGTAGCTCTGAAGGCTTTCAAAGCATTTTTCATTAAATCATTCAAACCCTATGAATTATAAAAAACATGCTAAAAACGTAGATATCAAAGAAAGGTGAAATTTAAAAATCCAGATTTCATCCAAACTTTAAAAAAATTGGTTTGTTTTTTTTTTTTGCACATGTAAAACATACTCTTTTCTGAGAAAATAAATGCATGAACAGATGCTCATTTAACCCATACCAACTCTTTTTACTGGCCATGGCACAACTTATTTGAAATTTTAATCAACAAGATCTGAATTCAAGGACTTGATTTATCTCCATGGAACCAAACATGAAATTAAACCCTCAAAATAAATATTAAGAGGCAGGTGTAAAACAAGTACAACATGGCATTTCTTCATAATTCAGCTGTAAAACATTCTTGTCTAGGAAACTTTAGATGGCAAAAATTCAGTGGGTTCAAATCAAAAGGCCGAATTGATGGAAGAAATATTTTTTCTAGAGCTAATATATATATGTTTATATATGCAGCAAGTCTAATTCAGATAGTCTGTATGCCACAAAGAGCTGGAGGCAGTCAGCATTTTAGGGTTTGTCCTCAGCTCTTTTACCAGGTGATATTTGCATAGTTTACATGTGTTATTTCCAGTAAAATGGCTAGAATAAAAGTTTTTACTGGGGATCAAATACATTTTCTGCATGTGCTTCTACTCACCTTTCAATCTCACTGAGGTACACAGTCCTTTTAATTTTCAATATATTTTCAGAGCCCAGCTGCGCTATTTTAAATACAATTTACAGTACAATTTAAGTACAATTTAATCCAACAGAGCAAAATCCTGTGGTAAAATAACTTCTTTATTCTCATTTTTCAAGCTATCATTAGCTTTCTTTTTCTAAAATATATTTGGCCTGACTAATAAAACACTTTATAAATGTTTGGTAGACGACAAGGACATTTCTTTAACACTGGTAAATGTTTCCTGCTTTCAGATTAAACCAATTGCTAAAATATTACTGTGTACTTTGGAAGTGCTGACTCAGAACTGTAGCTAGGAAGGGTCTCTGCACATCTCATTCCTACTATTCATTCAGCCTTAACCAATCCTCCACTTGTTTTATCTGCAGCCTGCACATCAGAATGTGAGTTTGCCTAACACCCTGGAGTAGGGAAGCACACCTTTCCAGGAGAAGCCAGGAAAGAAACTGCAGTCGAGCTCCTCCTGGGCTGCCTACTTAACCGGAGATACTTATCACCCTGAGCTGGAATTGGGTGCAATTGTCAGTGCAAACAGAGCCCAACAGACAGCAGTAAACGTATGACATTTACTATGCACTGGCTTTCTGAGAACTCACAGGTTTTTTGATGCAGGTCTGACTGTGACCATACCCACATGCTAACTCATGGTCATTAATGCGAAAGGAAGTTTGCCATTCACTGGAGAGCAGGAATTTGGCTGGAGCTGCGCTGAAATGAATGTGGCAGAAAGTATCATAACCATTCTCTAGAAGTCTGGTGAAGATGTGGTTAAATGCTACACTTTTTATAGCCCACTGTACTGCACACTTAATTCCAAGTAGGTTTTGAATTCCTATTCAAATATGCCCTTAGAACGCAAATAGCCTGTCCCGTGTCTCAGGATAACACTAAATAGTCTGCCTTACCTAACTGCTCTAACTATATTCACCTGAAAGTTAGATCACTCCTTGTCACAGTAACATGAGTAGCTGGAGGATGAGGATTTCTAACTGATATTCTAGGGACCTAACAATTTTTTCTCTGT
>VYZR01100553.1:46237-56333 GCA_013400675.1 Oxylabes madagascariensis | reverse complement strand
CTGTTGCCCAAAACACAGCTCCTGAACCAAGCTGCAGAATGGAAGCTCCAGGCCAAAATGTTAAAGGAGCAAGAGACTGTCCTACAGGCACAGGTGACGTAGGAGAGATGATTGCATGGTGTGCCTTTGTTTGCCTGTTTTTAACCCATGAGGCACATCCCAGGTAAAGTATCCAAACTACTTTCTGTGTATTCCTTCTAGCCTCATTCTACATCCCATAGACTATTGCAAAGGAAGCAGGTTATTTTCAAGCCAACTGTAAGGTAATGCCCATACTGCAAAATCCTACTCTGACATGTGGGTTGTTTAGTCTGAAGACGAGAAGAGAGGGCCCTTTTGCAAATTTTTGGTATTTAAAAGAGGTTTATAAAGATGGAGAGAGGTTTTTTTTTTTTTGCCAGGGCATGTGATAGGACAAAGAGTAACAGTTTTAAAGTGAAAGAGGAGAGACTTCTTTTACATATGAGGAAGAAATGCTGTGCTGTGAGGATGGTGAGACACTGGAAAACGTTGCCCAGGGAAGCTGTGGATGCTCCATCCCTGGTAGTGTTCAAAACCAACTGGATGAGGTTTGAAGCAACCTGGTCCGTAGAAAGTGTCTCTGCCTAAGGCAGGAGGATTGGACTATGTGATCTTTAAAGGTCCTTTCTGACCCTAATCATTCTAAATGCTGATTTATGAGTGTTTACAGTGCTCAACCACAGAACAATATGTGTGCCTTGATTATTCACCCTAACTACCCTTCAGGCAGGTTTCTAATACAGCAAAGCACTGAAGTACATACGTATCTGGAAGCAAGTTTACCAAACTGGACCTGCTGTGCCCATATACTTTTCTGGACTGAGGTGCAAAGGCAGCATTTTCATTAACTTTAACAGGAATCCTGTCTACTAAGGGCTTATAGAGAGGGGTTCTCTAGGATTTCAGTGCTTAACTGTAATTTGAAATTTTCAATAAAATAAAATTACTTGCCAAAATTACACAAGGAGTCAAGCGGGAGTGAAAGGCAGTAAAATCAAGAAACAGGCAGAATATACTACACTTTGGGAGCAATGCAATAATCACCTTGAAAGGTCGAGTGAGACCTTGAATCAATGAGTGAGAACACTAGATGACATCAAAAAGAGAGAGTGTAAGTAGATTTTTCTAGATTTAAGAAACAATTATGTAGATCCTCTGACCCGTCTGTGAGAAAGATTCCCTCCAAGCAGAACCTTGAGGGGGGTGGTGTCAGTCTGTCACCCTCCCTTGCAGCTCACCCATCAGGAAGCACCCTCCTAGCCCTTGCTGACAGTTAATCATGCAGGCAAGTTGCTCCAGCTTTTTCCTTGCAGATGGTCTAATTGCTACCTGTTGAGCCGTCAAGAAATGCCAGTGATAAACTGATAACCTGGAAAGATGCTAAGAGGGGTTTAGTTCTTCACGTGCTTTTTCAGAGGCTGAGATGTGCCAGTGGCACACCAAAGAACATCATATAAACTGCTGCTGACAATAGTTTGACAGGTTCTGCAATCAAACCTCAAAGGCCTCCAACTGAGTCTGTTGCGACTGCAAACCTGTTCCCAATTTTCTCAGAGTGGTTTTAATTAAACTTTTATGTTCAACCAGAAGAAAAAAAGATGCATGCACGCAGACCTCCATAGTCAATTTCATGAAGCCAGAGGTATTGCTAAAAACTAGAACATTTGAAACAGAAAAGGTGTTTTTAGAAAACAGCAGTCAAGCAAGTCTGTGAAGGCATTGAGAATGTATGTGCCCTTTGCAGTCTTGTGCAGACAAAAATTATTTGATTCACTTCCTGAAATTAAAGGTGTTGCTCAAGTGTGAGAGCTCTGTCACTTACATATCAGCCTTCATTCGGAATTACTGGGAATAATAACATTATTAATATTATTTTAAAAAAAAATTATTACTTCCAGTATGGTAGCACCAAAGGACCTCCCTCATGGACCAGATGCTATCATGCAAGGTGTTGTGCATGTGCAGAACAGAAAGAGCATAAAGAGCTCCTTGATGCAAACAACACAAAGCAATAAATAGTTATTATGCCCCATCCCTGGAAGTGTTCCAGGACAGGTTGGATGGGACTTTAAGCAAGCTGGTCTAGTGGAAGGTGTCCCTGCTTATGGCAGGGATGGTCTTTGTGGTCCCTTCTAACACAAGTCTTGATTGTGTTAAATCATAGAACATGAGTTCTATGATTCTATGATTGACAGAGGAACAGCTGCATGGAAATTTATGAGAAGCTGTTGGGTCAGTGAGGTAGGGAAAAGCCATAATATAACCTTCACAGTGAGATATCGCTCTATTTCAGAGGAGGTGGTGAACACCCACTTCTTCCTTGAGCTAGAAGGAACTGGGGATATCATGTTCATGCCAGCTTGTCTCTGGATGGCACAATGTGCCAGAGACAGCCAAATCTGGCACTCCAAATGGTGACAGGGATCTGGCACCAGCTGAAGAGGTACACCCAAACTGTGGTGGTGCTTCCCAGGATGTTGCATGCTCTCCCCAGGCATGATGCTTAGGCAGACTATTTTAGCTTCATGCATTGAAACAAAATCAAAATATAGAAGCCAGCCAAGGCCTTTAATTTTTGGTAACCAGCACAGTGCAACCACTAAGCCATGACAACCAAGAAGCACATAACAAGGCCGAAGGGGTGTCCCCATTGTAGCACCCTCTCAGCATGGCAATGCTGAGGAGCCCGCATTTCCCAAGGCCTTGCGCTCATAACAGTGCTGCCTCCGCCCTCCCTGCCCACACAGTCCTGCTGGATGCAGCAAGGGCATCTTTGTCTGCCTGACCTTGCAGCACAAGTGCATGCTCCTAGTGAGTGACATCTCTCACAGCCTATTCCCAGCCACTTGTTATTCAGTTTAAATTGCAGAAGCTATTCTTAGTGCAGTGGTGCTGCTTAGGGCCCCAGCTGAGGTCAGAGCTTGCCCTGTTCAAATGTGAAGTGTTTTTGACCTAATTAAACAATATGCAAAAATTGGAAGGGAAAGCAGAGACGGAATTGAGGTAAGCTTTTTTAAGCAGATCTGGGCTAGGAGCCTCAGTTCTCTGACTCCTGCCTCTGCTCTGTCACCTGGCTTTGGGATCTCAGGCATTTCTCCTTAGAGCTGTGACATCTCTTCCAAATGTCAAGGTTCCTCTGATACACTTGGTATCAGTGTCCCACCTAGGCTGTGGAACTTGGGCTGCTAAAAAAATCCCTCTGAGTTGTTGTTTGTGCCTAGATCACAGCTCTGGCTACAGCCTTGTAAGCTGCAAGCTTCATGTCAGCTCGCTCTGATATTGGCACCACAGAGTGCTCTGTACAGGTTAACCTCCCGTGTCTTCACCCAGCTCCGTGGGGAATGGCTGCAGCCTGTACCCTCCTCTCGGCCCCCGCAGCCCTGACAGCCCAGGCTGTACTTGGCTGGAGCCCTGCATCTGTGGCTGTGGCAAAGGGCACCATAACTAGCTTGAACAAGCATGATACATAATATAACCACATCTGATTTCAAAATCAGAATGAAACCCACCCCACTATTAGCAACATTTTCTAAATCTTCTTTTCCTCAGTAACTTCACCGAGTTCTTTTCCTCAGATACTTCACAGCAGTATCAGGGGAGGGGGTGAGTTAGTTGGCTGGCACCACACTAAAGAAAAGCTCCCAAATAATCCTTTATCCAGGTCCCTGCTGGTGTGGAGAGAGAGGGCAACCAGCTTCCACCCACACAGTGGAATACTGCGGGCTGCTCTCGACCGTCCCAGTGCTCCGCACCCACCCTGCCTCAGCCACCACATGTGACACCATCACTTTTTCTAAGAGCTGCCAGGCTGGACAGATGAAATGTCTGATCACCTAAACACTGCTGGGGATGTTCTAGCACCAGAAGGAATGGAACAAGCTGGAACTATTCTTCTTTTCCAAAGGGAAAAAACCCAACAAACAAACAAACAAAACCACCAAACAAAGAAAACAACAAAACCCAAACCATCCAGAAAAGGCCAAAACCAAGAAAATCTTACAGAAAAACTAACCTCAGATCTTTAGAACATTTGTTCCCCAAAACCATCTGATGATTTTAGGTACAAAGAAAATGTAATAATGACAAAATACAGCCACAAATAAACTTTCACATGGCTGCCAGGTATAAACTGATAGCAAAATATGGAGACCTGGTAGTCTGAAACGCTGGCACATTGCAACAGAACTTCCTTCCGCTCTGCTTTCACAGAGTGAAACTGGCAGAAGAGGCTGGCTGGGGATGGCTTGCTCTTTTCTGGCCTTGCCTACAGCTGCAGTCCAAACCAGAGCTGACAAGGGGCCCTCTCAGCTTGCTCAAACTGGGGTGCAGAGATGCATTGAAGGAATCGAGTGCAGAATCACAGTGGTGTGAAAATGAAGGGTGGGCTGTTTTTACATGCTAGGTAACATAGAAAGTGAGCAGTGACACTCCTCTTCACCAGTGGAGTCCAGTGAAGCACATCAAGCACTGCCTGTGCAGCTCCTGGCCACAGCCTGAGCCACCAGATGGAAAGCTGGAAGAGGGGGAACCATGGCTGCAGCGTGGTGTGGGGATGCCTCTCCTCCAGCTCACTTGGACATCAGAAGCATCATAGCCAGGGTAGCACCCAGGTCCCAGCCTGCCTGGAGGAGTACTCCAAGTAATCCACAAGGCAGGTGAACAGCCGGGCAGCCAGGCAATATTGACCTCCTCTGTCAGGGCTGAAGCCCCCAGGTTAAAGCTGGGGTTTGGTGACATCTGCATGGTGAAGCAAGACTTAGAGTTCAAGCACAGCTCTGCTTATGCTGGCTCTCACCTTGAGTTAATATCTAGTGGTCCTGCACAGTATCAATGGTTGGACCTGCTCAGGTTATTCCTTGACTGTGGAGATGGGCCAGGGATCAAACCAAGGGAAATGTTTTCGGAAGTCTTGATATCTACCGAACTACTTTTCTTCTGGACACCCTGTACAGGGATACCACAGCTGCAACATTCAGGAGAATAGGGCATCCATAACTCCCAGGTCTTTTTAAAATCACTTGTCTGGCTCTTTCTAGTCTTACTCAGTTTATCTTTCTCCAGTGGAGGAATCATAATAGTTTGCAACCATAAAAAGATGCTAGAGTTTCTGTTCCCTGATGTTTGTGCTTCATGGTCTCCAAACAGAAGCTAATCTCCATGTCCAAACACAATACTTATTTTATCTGCTACCAAAGTTGAAGTTCACCATCCTGGATGTTCTGAAATTACTGAGGGTTTGTTTTTGTTTTGTTTTTTTTTTCCCTCTGTTAATACAGATCACTCTCTACTCTGAAAGGTTTGAAGAATTTCAGAAAACATTGGCAAAAAGCAATGAAGTGTTTGCCACATTCAAACAGGAGATGGAAAAAGTGAGTAGGAACTCATGCCTGAACTCTGTAATTGATACTTTCCTTTTAGATTTTGATATTTCTCACTCTATTAATTCTATGTTAGATGGGACCATCTCTGCACATTTTGAAGAATAATTTCATCAACATTCAAATTAGATTTAGGACACACTCAGCCACGACTGATAGCAGATTAGATTTCAGCTCTGCAAGCTGAACAGCAGAAAGGGGAGTAGAAAGCTCTCCATTTCAGCTAAAACTGAAAATGCCTGGAAGAATAAATATTTTACCTAAAATCTAATGTGGTGGTGGGGTACAGATCCCTAAGACATACCAGAGGGGGAGTCCAGAGCCACATTTATCAGACCATGTTCCCAGGAGTGCCCAGAACCTTCTGGGTGACTGACACTGGTACAGAGAGTTTGACACAGGCTACACATCTTTCCACTAGAGTGTGTTGGCAGAGCTGAAGCCCACCAACCCCTTTGCACCATGGAGAAACAGTCCAAGAGTCTGTTTCCTTGCAGCTGGGCTTCTTATTTCCTGTAATGAATGGGAGTTAAAAACCAAACACATCTACATATTGTATCTGTTTTCATAATAAACAATGTTCTGCTCTGCCACTAAGGCTCAAAATCCTTATGCCCTTATCCAGGCAGCATCTAATAATTCTTCACAGGAAAAATTGAGCTATTTAGCTAGTGGTGTGTTCTGGAAGTAGTATAGAGGGGTTGACTAGTCAAGGGAGAACTTCCCTGGCCTTGAGGGCTCAGAATAGCCTGTCTTTAACTTCCCAGCAGTCTAACACTATAATCTGGTAAAGAGACAAACAGATTCCACCATTTCTTTGCTTTTTGTTTTTGTGGTAGTTTGTATGCTGGAAGCTGGCTATAATCAACTGGTCCTACTTTTGGGACTACAGACTAGAGACTGAAAGTGATATAGCAGCTACTTCAAATGAAATCCATCCCTTAAGGTAAATTATTTCTTAGCACAGACACTACAGCTGCTAGTAGCAGAGTAATGAGTAGGGCCAAAGACTTGAATAAAGGGGTTGCCCTAATTTCATCTTCAGCATGGAATTTCTGCTTTTCCTGATTCAGCTTTTCTTCCTGATTCTATAGATGACAAAGAAAATGAAGAAATTGGAAAAGGATACTGCTACATGGAAATCTAGGTTTGAGAACTGTAACAGAGCATTACTGGACATGATTGAAGAGGTGAGCAGTCTTTCCCATCTTAAGATGCATCCTTCTCCCCACACAAAGCTTTAACTAGGAGATAACCTGAAAATCCCAGAAGTCAGTGAAAAATTTCTTCTTGAATCTAAGGGTCTTTCATAACTAATCTAAGCTACCTTCAAAACTGGATGTCTTTAGAGAAAAAGACAATCCCAACTGATAGGGCTTTTAGATTGTGCCGACATCCACTGCATCCATGAGAAACTGAATTATGTAACTTTGAATTTTAAGTGCTCTAAAAATGGGTGATCCTTAATGCTCTCCCATAGAAGCAAATTGGCATTAGTTCACGTCATGCTACTTTCTGCATAAGAGCATCCACCCAGGGAATTAATATGTTCTAGCTAATGAACTTTAAAATCACACCTTTCATTAACTTCCTGTGTAGTCAAACTCTAAGAGTCAAAAGCAAGTACCATACTTCTAAATGTGCTGTCCCAGGGGCTTTGCAAAGGAAGTTCATAAGCACACTGGAACTCATTCAAAGAAGATAAGAGGCTGCCTGAAGTTTCACCCCAAACATATGCTAAACTTGGACCAGATCTTTCTGGTTAGTTTTGTAGCTCTGTGCTACTGCTATTTCTATTTTTATGGATTTCTGTATCTCTTGTTTCCTCCCTGGGTGTAGAAAATGTTCTAATTCAGGATGCTCTCACAGAACCCAGAAGTAAGATAAACAAAAATATAAAGCAGCTTGTTTTCCTCCAAATTCACACCCACACCAACCGAAAGTCCTAGTAGGCTTTTGGTTGCTTATTTGTATGGACATCCACTATGCTTTTCCATCTCTCCAGATCATCAGCAGGTATTACTGCAAATATATTTGAGTGAAATTGATCTGAATATGTATCCAGAATGTTAACACACTGTAGTTACAGGGATGAATTTCCTCTTGAAGCTTTGGTCCATAGTTATTGAAGAGCAGTTGGTGAAAGCCACTCACCCAGCAGCATCCTCTGAGGGCTGCTTAGGTCTCAAATAATTTCCTAATTGCCAGTTCCACTAATGAATTGTATGCACCCAAACTGAGCCTGTACCTTTGCCTGATGTCTTTGACTACAGAAAGCCATGAGGTCCAAGGAATATGAGTGCTTCATGCTGAAAATCCAGAGACTAGAGAACCTTTGCCGTGCTCTGCAGGAAGAGAGGAATGAATTGTACAAAAAAATAAAGCAAGCACAGTTCCCAGAAGAGGTGAATGGAAATGGCATCTTAGAAGAGGAGGAAGAAGATGAAGAAGATGATACAGAAACAACCCCTTCCTCTGCTGAGCAGGCGAGCATTGAGCTGCACGATAGTGACAAGAGGATGCTGAAGCAGCTGGCTGAAGCTTTCAGGGTATCCCACAAGGCAGAGGAGTCCCTCCCAAGCAACAGCAACAATCCAGAGACCTGTGACACTCAAACATGTAATGCTGTCCTGGTGCCAGAACCCCCAGCTCCTCTCATTCCACATTCAGAGGCTGAGAATCACTGTGAGCAGCCCAGTACGAGCACACCAACACCCACTGAACACACACCAGCACCCACTGAAAGTATGACAGCACCCACTGAGAATGTGTCAAAGCCCACCAAAAGCACACCCTCACTTCCAGACAGGGTGCCAACCCCCACAGAAAGTGTGCCAATGCCTCCGGAGAGTGTGCTGGTACCCACTGGGAATATGCCAGTACCCACTGAAAGCATGCCAGCAAGCCCCAAAAACGAGCCAACACCCACACAAAACACACCCATTTCCCTTGAGAATACACCAGTACCCATTCAGTGTCCACCAAAAGCTGCAGAACGTGTGGATGACCCAGCAGAGAGGTCTGTCCAGGGTCAGTCTGTGGAACAAACAGGGGACACAGACATGGAAGCAGTGGATTGAACACACCCTGTGTCCAGGCTTGTCTTCTGCAAACCAGAGCTCTGCTTTGTCCTCTAAATGGAGACCTTGTTTTTTTGTTAAGGAACAAAAATTGGTTCCTAAAACACACTCATGTATTTGTATGCAAATGTAATGTACTTCTCTTTGCTACCACTATCCAGTAATAATGGGTCTGCAAATTTTACAGTCCTTCATATGCTTGAAGTATAGTATTTTCTTAATGACATGAAAATACAATGAAATCACAGGATCTTTTTTTCCCAGGCATGATGAGTCATCTCATTCAGGAAAATAATTTTAGTGTTGCACTTCCATGTTTCAAAAACTATTGCAATTCTCATGCATATATTTAAAGACCCATAATTAATTCTATCTATTTATTTTGACTTTGCGTAAAAGATGCCCTATTTGGACTCACAGTGATTTTAATAAATGAGGTGAAAGGAATCTGTAATTACAAAGTAAAATAGTGAAACCATAAACGTGGTCAGCCATATCCAAGGAGCAGTGCAACAACCAGAGGTTAATTTTTCAGCAAGGAAATAACCACTCAGCACTGTAGCCTTAACACCCACAGGCTTTCAGCCTTACCTTCCACTGGTCTTTTCTGCTCAGTGTTCTAGAGTAGGTTTTGTTTTCAACAGAACTACGGGGAAAGGGAAAATATCTTTTCTAGATTCACATAAAATAACTGAAAACAACAGCAATTTCCAAACTGATGGCAATTCCCAAGGTAGGGGTCACAACTCTTTCTAAATCCAACACACAAAACTGCTACATTGTCACACTCTTTGGAATCACAAGGCCGACAGTGGGGATCATGCCTGTTTCCAGCTCATAAATGAGATCAGAAATTCAGAAGTTGGTTGCAGATCCCAGTTTCTAGGCAAGGACCAGAAAGCAGAGCGGGAGGTACCAGGATGTATTCCAGAAGAATACAGAAGAATAATCCTGAGACCATTCTTCTGGATGGTGCTGTCCCTCCCAGTTACAGCCATGTGAACCACAGCTTCCTCCTGGCACCGCTGCATGCGCTAATGCTCCCAGGAGAAGGATGAGGACACTCGCCTGTCACTCCATTCTGGAAGCAGAGCACAAGCCAGTAAGGCAGAAGCAAAGAGGAACCAGGAGAGCAGGAGTCTCTTTCACAGACACCTCCAGGGGCTGGCTACATTCTCATCCCCTTTCTTGTCTAACCAGCTCTTCCCATCTGCCTGCCAAGTGCTATTGCTTAATAATGCAGCAGCCTTGTCAGAAACTGGTTTACTCTGGTGCCAAGAACAGAGATGAAGAAGGAAGGAGGCAAGAGAACGTACCTACCCAGACAGTTCTACAGTCTCAAGCAAGGAGAGTAAGCAGGCTTTTTGAAAGAAAGGTTAAAATAATCCTGTGGGCACATTCCTTGTTTCTCCTTCCTCTGAATTCTATCCAGGCCTTTCAGAGTTTGAGCTGGATAGCTTAAGAATTTGAAAAGGGCAATTAAACAAGATGCTTAGAGGTTGGAAAGGGAAATCTTAAAATCAAAGAAACCCATGTTTATGCACAAATCCCAAGAAGACCCTGAACACAAAGCGACTCATTCAAGCAAAAGTTGAAATACAGGTGAACCAAGAGGAA
>VYZR01100553.1:8322-43951 GCA_013400675.1 Oxylabes madagascariensis | reverse complement strand
TGAAACCACTTGTAGGGCTCAGCAGATGCTGAGATTCATTTGGTTTCTGGAATTTCTGTTTTCTCAGTTTAGGTGGTCCAGGTGCCCTATGGCTGACACCAGAAAGCTTCAGCCTGCACACTGCCAGCTAGTTCGGGTTCTGAAAAACAAAGTTGCAAGCTGAACACACCTTCAGTGTCACAGCCAATCCCACACAGAAAAGGACCTTAAGTCCCAAGGGTCGAGTGCTGCTAGTCATCATTCTATCTCTTCCCGTGTGTTTCCCACCAGTTTTTTCAGAGAAATAAAAATAAAATGCCATCTCTCGCAGAAACATGAGTTACAGCTTGTCCCCGTGCCCCCATTCAAGGCATCACTCCCACTCAGATGCTGCACTCACTGCCCTCACCAGTGTGCACGGCTGCATTTGAACTGGGCCACTCGAACAATTCAGGTTAAAAATACACCACCACAATCACCAAGAAGAGCTATTTTTAACTGAGATCATTGCAGTGATCCCCCTGGGTTTTTGTTCTGACAGTATCTAGGGAAACATGACCTCAGTTCTGGTCACCATAACTGCTAATTGAACTCCACCCATCCTTTGCTCATAAAGGAATCCACACATTTGGATGCTAACTCTGGAGAATAACGCTGTTCTCAGAGTTAATGGTAGCCTTTCCATTGACTATTTTAACAGACATTCCCTGGACCAAATACAGAATTTGGAAAGTTGTATTTTAAATCTCAGTCTGACTCCCAACACAAAAGACAGGGAAGATACAACATCCAGCACACATCAATAATGACCAGCTGCAGCCTTTGGAACTGGGTGTTACATCTTCTGCACACAAAGAAAGCTCTCACCCTTCCATACAGACACCCTGGAATCTCATACAGGAGAACAGGTCAAGTACCAGCAGCAGGGAGATCACTCAAACATCAAGGATCACATCTCTGATCCCAGTCACTGTGGCAGAGGCTAATTGGCAAAATGACTCAGCAATATACATGTACTGAGTTTCTCTTCTTTTTTTTCTTTTTCCCTTTTTTCTTTTCTTATTACAAAATGTTATTAAATCAGTATGTATAGACCACAGCATCCCAGAACACAAGACTCTGCTTCTGTTACACTGGAGGCTGAATGTAATGTCAAAAAAATGAGGCATTTTTTTCACAGAAAGAAGAAAACCAGTGAAGTCCATGTCATTTTTACTAGAAGCAGTCTCTATTTGTGGGTTGTAAGGCAGTGTTACCTCCTGAAATCCAGGGTCACATTTGAATTACATCAACTGGAGACAGTTTTGATTTTAGGTTTGTGCTTCTAGACCATCGATAGACTGCCAGACCATTGCACAAACCCACGCCTTTAACTGGTGCTACTCTGCACAGCTAGAGAGTCTGTTCAGAAAAGTCTTGATGACAGAAATAGCAGCTTGACACAGGGTCGGAGAGAGATGGACCCGCCACCATGAGAGATGCCTTAGCAGCAGATCTCTGCACCTGCCTCGGTCAAGCCATTTATCTCACCTGTCATTTTCTGCATCATTAAATACATCCATAACACCTTAGATGAAAATAACTGCAGTTTACAAGCATGGTTCACAACAGCATGGTATGTTCAGCTGGCTCCTCAGAAAGGTGTCACTGTTTAGCCCCAGCTGGCAATTCAATACCATGGAATCACCCCTTCACTACCCTCATCCCCATAGTGGGATGGAGAGGAAAATCAGAAAAGGTGAAACCCATGGACTGATATAAGAACAGTTTAACAACTGAAATAGATTAAAATACAACAACAATAATAATAATAGTGATGAAACACAAAGAGTGAGAGAGGAATAAAACCCAAGAAAGATGAGTGATGCACAATTCAGTTGCCCACCATCCACTGACTGATGTCCAGCCTGTCCCTGAGCAGCAATCAGCAGCACCTGGCCAACTCCCCACAGTTCATATACTGTACATTTCACTCTGTGGTGTGAAATAATCCTTTGGACAGTATGTGTCAGCTGTCCTGGCCATGTTCCCTCCCAGCTTCTTGTGCACCTGCTCACTGACAGAGCATGGAAAATTGAGAATTCCTTGACTTAGAATAAGAACTACAGAGCAAAAACTAAAGCATCATTGTATTATCGACTTTCTTTTTATGCTGAATCCAAAACACAACACTGTACCAGCTACAAGGAAGAAAATTAACCCTATTCCAGACAAAGCTAGGACAAAAGTACATTGAACTTCTCCTTCTGTAAAAGATCACAATGACCTTGTGCATGCAGAACAGCAGCTGACAACCCACTCAGGACTTCCACATCTTTAGTTTATTATGTTTGCTGTTACCTACTTCTATGTCTCTGTTACACACATAACAATAAAGATTCTTAACGAAACACAGCTTAAGCCACAGTTACCGGTGAATTGACGTGTACCACACTGACATCCTAATTATGTATTAATGTAATACATGGAGTGATGCAGGTGTTTTGTCACAGACCTGCAGAGCTGTAGTAAGACATTTTAGCGGTGTAAGCCTTGCAACACCACAGCTGCAGGGACACTGCTCCTCTGCTTGGTGCCCTTCTGCTCCAGAGAGAACCTGGGTTTCTTGCACCCTGGAGAATCCCACAGGCACCAGTGGATGGCAGGGGGAGACATAGAATGCAGACACCAGGTGGTGGTGCACCTGGAACTCCTGCAAATTTTGCATTATGATCTCTGCTCTTGGAACCCTGTGTCTCAAACAAATGAATGATCTTTCCGCCTCATATTGCCGCTTGTAAAATGTGGGTAGTGAATGTGGTTGTGAATTATTTTGAGTGCAAGTAACATTTACTGCTCAGTAAGACTAATTGCTTTCAGCTAATTTAAGATGTCATTAAAATTATAATCATGTAATATCTTATATTGGTAGGGAATTTTAGAGATCACCTCCCCTTCCTAAGGGAAGCAGGACCAATTTTGAAGTTACATCAGGTTGCTCAGGTCCTGTCAGTTTTGAGTATTTCCAAGGATGTAAACTGCATGTCTCTGGATACTTGTTCCCATATTTGATTTTTTTCCACAGTGAATTTTTTTCCTTCTATCTAATCTTCCTTGGTGCAGCCCATGTCCTTGGCCTCTCTCCTTGCCATTATGCAACACTGTCTTCTCTATAGCCATCATTAGTTTAAGATTCCCTCTGAGCCTTCTCCAGCCTGGACAAAACCAGCCCTTGAGATGACATGGGACATTCTCATTTCATAACAAGAGAACCCACGAAGTAAAGCAGCCACCACTCCCTATTCATCCACCAGTCTCCCAGTACCTCACCATGAACTCCATCACAGTGGAAACGCTCACCTATTTCTCCAGCGTGGCAGATCATGTGGTCATTTTCTAACCCAACCTGGTGAAAATGCCTCAGGCAGTTTTAGATTGTTATGACAATGCTCGAGCAAACCAAATCATTTTGAATTGGCTTTGCTCAGGGGACGACTTTGTAGGCAGCTGTGCCAGATGAGCAGAGAAAAAACTATTGGCCAACAGGTAGGTTCATCCAGGTCCATTGAGAACACAAAATCCTCATCCCTCTGTGGCTGTAGCTCCCACAGGATGTGCAGCACAGCAGCAGCTACTTGAGCACTAATTCCCATAGGCTCGGGTTCCTGTGCTTGAAAGAGTTTTTCTCCTGAGGTTTTGTCAAAACTTTCTGAGTCCTCAGCAGAGCAGTAATTGTTAACAATAACATTTACACAGGTGTATGAACTTTCCTCATGTACTGTTCCTGTTTGCCAAGCAAAATGCTACAAGGATTAAGAAGAAAAATGCAGCAGCACAAGAACTTGGTTAAAGCACACCCATGTGTGCTATGTTCAGAGAAAGCAAAACAAGCAAAAGTCTTTTCTAATCCTTAAAGGTTAAGAAGCTTAGGTCACTCTTGTAAAGACATTTTGTCTTGTCACACCAGCCTATTACTGAGAAGCCACTCTAGACTAGAGTAGAATAGCACAGAATAGAACAGTTCAGTTGGGAGGGACCTACAATGATCGTCTAGTCTAAGGATCATCTGCCTGACCACTTTAGGGATGACCAAAAAAAAAAAATTGAAGGACTTTGTTAATGGCACTGTCCAAACGTCTCTTAGACACTGACAGTCTTGCACTATCAAGTACCCCTCTAGGAAGCCTGTTCCAGTGTTTGACCAACCTCTTGCTAAAAAAAATGTTTTCTAATGCCCAGTCTGAACCACCTCTGTTGCATCTTTGAACCATTCCCATGTGTCCTATCACTGGATTCCACCGACAAGAGATCAGCACCTCCCTCTCCATGTCCCCTCCTCAGGCAGCTACAGAGAGCAACAAGGTCAAAATTCAGCCTCTTTTTCTCCAAACTAGATGAGCCTAAAGTCCTCCTCCACTCCTCAGAGGACATGCCTTCCAGCCCTTCCACCAGCTTTGTTGCCCTCTTCAGGTTGCACTCAAGGACCTTCACATCCTCCTTAAATTGTGGGCCCCAGAAGTGCTCACAGTGCTCAAGATGAGGCTGGTGATGCCGTGTCTGATGCACTCCAGGACACAGTTTGCCCTCCTGGCTGTCAGGGCACACCCTGCTGACCCACACTGCGCTGCTGCACACCAACACCCTCAGATGCCTCTCGGCACAGCTGTTCTCCAGACTCTCCTCTCCCAATTTATACTTGTACCTGATGTTACTCTATCCCAGGTGCAGAATCCTTGTTGAATTTCATCCCATGAATCATTGCCCAGTACTCCAATCTATCTGTATCCCTCTGCAAGGTCTCTCCTCCCTTCAGAGTCATCAGCACCTCCCAGTTGAGTACTATCAGCAAACCTGCCAACAAGGCATTCAACTGCTGCATCCAGATCATTTTAAGTACATTAAACAGAAACATACCCTACAGGCCATCTCCCAGAGGTTCTCCAACCACCAAAGTCTGAACAACATATGTGTGATAACCCTTTTGAAGTCTGTTAGATATGTGTTTTTCTTTTGAAAACTGCTGAAATAACTTAGCTAACAGTTATGGCTGATGAACTACATAACTGTGAGGACTCGTGAGGCATCAGCTTGGTCCCAAAAGACAGGGGCAAGGTTAAGTCAATATGATGAAGCTCTCACATGGTCTGTGCCCTAGCACTCCAGAACTCAAAAAAGCTAGTCTGAAATATCTTCCCCTGTGCCACTGCAGTGTGCACCTGCAGCAGTCAGAGGGAGCAACAGTACTCCAAAGTCAGACTTATTTTGGGGTCCTCACTGCCACACTACAGGTTTCCAAAAGTGCAATACTGACATTTCTGGTACCTTTTCAAATTGACATGGTCAAAGCAGTGTAGTTCCAACATGCACGTTTATCATGCCTTGGTATCCATCAAAATAATCAGAAGAAAATGAGAGTTCACAGTCACACAGTATTTCTTCTGAAGATTATACACACCTTGTTTAAAACTTGGCTTACTTTCTCTGGCTTATTTCACAAAACATTTCCACTATTCAGCAGCTGAGCACCAAGGGAAGAGAGGATTCAGCAGTAATCTGAACTGGAAAGTCCAGCTGCTTATGTGTAGGTGCGTGTTTGTGCAGAGGTGGCAGCTGAGTGAGTGGTCATGGGACAATAGGGCAGCCTTGCTCTCAACCCAGGGGCAGAGCAGGGCTGGGACCTCCAGTGCTCCTCTCCTGCCGGCACATTTTCATCAGAGGCCAGACATGAAGCACATCAAAATCTACGCAAGTAACAGAACTCTTTAAGGCCACAACACTGCAGAGGAGAGTGCCAGCATGCAGACACCATCCTCAGCAAAAGCTGACTGCAACCCACCAACTCCCCTCCCACAGTGTCCTTGCACTGGGCTGTGACCACTGCTATGGGTGGTAACTCCCACCAGCTCTAGTGACCTTAATAACAAGACAGAGACCAGAGGAAGCCCTATGCATTTGACAATGGTTTCTCACCAGCTTAACTTCATATTGCAAATAAACTAAATGAGTCATCAAACAGCTTGAGTGAAGATTCCACCTCTCCCCCAGTCTGTTGAGTCAGAACACTTCTCCCTCCAGCCCTGCTCTGCTGTACACAATCCAGAGAGGAAGGGCAATGTTAATTCTCCCATCAACTCTTTCATGCCCTCAGCCAAACATCCTCACCTTACCGTATGAGTCAGATTTCTGATTCTTTTCTTCCTGTGAAAGGGATTTAGCGGATAAACCCTTATTAATATTATAATTCTTATTAAGAATTCCTTACTAATGAGAGATCTGCCAGACACATGACTAGACTAATTTGTACAGTGCTTGTTCTCAGCAATACCTGTACTCTGAAGTTGCGATGTCCATCAATTATCCAAAGCACTAGTACAAATCCTCTGGCATAAACAGCCACAACCCCATTTCCACAGACTTCAGGAGACAGAGGACAACTACATTGCCAAAATCCTGTCTTGGCTTCCCAGATCTGCTGCAAACTACTCATTTCTCACTTTTCCCAGCCACAAACAGGCAGCTGCTGAAACCTACTTCTATTAGGATCTTCTCACAGAGCAGAAAAATGGGTGGGCAATCCTACTCCACCTGCTGTGGAGCTGGGCCGCCCCCTCTGCATGAGCACTAAGCAGTCACACACACCATGGTAGTGACAGTGTGCTCCCACCAACCTTCCAGTGCATGACTAACGAAGCAAGGACCCTCTCCAGACGTGTGTGTGGTGCAGGGAACTTGAGCAGGCTCATGATGCTTTAGGTTCCCTGTGTAACAGGTCTCACATCATTGACAAGTAGCAACAGGGGCGGCTAAGGGCTGCTGCTTTTTGCCTTGCTTTTCCATGACAGCCTTTTAGATAAATAGTGCTCGGAAGAAGGTTACAAGCATATCAGAGATGATGGAGGCAGAACACAAGCAAAATAATTCAGCTCAGTCTTATCCATGTTGGCCTCCTCCAAGGCTTCCAACTCTCCACACTGCACCTTGTACCTGCAAGCACTAAGGTGCACAGAGGCAGGCCAGCGGGTCTGCAAGGAGCCAGGTCCATGATCCCCCCGGCTGTGAGCATCTCTTCAACTCCAGCATGAGTGGGACAGCAGAGGTAAAGAAGCGGAACAGGGACTCTTCCAGCCAGAGGCAGAGGAAGTTAAATTCAACAAGGCACAAGCATTGCCAATTTTTAAGTGAGGAACTGCTTACAAAATCAACAGGAAGAATTGCTGTAAAACTTCTGAGTGGAAATGGCCCTTACTCCACACTTTTTACTCTGACCAACCTGGCTGCTGCACTGCCTGAAGCAGTGGAGTACACTTTTGTGCGCTATTGTGCTCCCAACCATTCGGTTTCCATGTTCCACCCGCTGTATGCTGAGGTCTGCAGCCTGATCCCCTTTTGCCATCAACGTGGCAGCCAACCAGCCACGACTGCACCAAATGGAGAGGCTGTCCAATGGCAAGGAAAGACTTCCACACAGTTCAATATATTCTTTGGCAGAAAACAGATTTAAAAGCAGGCTAAATTCGATTATTTGTATAACTGGAATATCCTTGTTACAGGGTTTGTAACCATAGCAATCACTTAAACAAGGCTTTAAAGAAAATATTCCCTCATTATTAAAATATTGATTCTAGATTCTGGTTCAGTTTCTCAGTCTTCCTAGTTTCTGATCTCAGAGGTGTTGTCTGCCTCTAGGTCTTATAAAACACATGGAAAATGAAGAGCTCGGCTCAGGGACACCAAGTATCCTCAGCTAGTACTTGAGCCTTGTGCCAATAGAATGATGCTTCCTAAATATAGAAATACAAAAGCATCAGGTTGTCATGTGGGATTGGGAGGTTTACAAACATCATACAAGTGATCAGCTAGCAGGGATGTTTCTCAGAACAAGTCTCAGGCAATTAAACTGAGCCTACATTAATCACATTGCTAACGCAAAGTATTACATCAGTTGGAGCCAGATTAATTTAAAAGCTCAGGCACTGAAAAAAAGAAAAATAAAATTAGGGGGGAAAGGCTGAAGTATTTGGCAATTGGCAATATACATTAAGTTCCCTTGATATTATGGCTGGATTATCTTCTATCTCCACAGACTCCATTCCACAATTATGACTCTTGTATTAGTAAGAGTCATGCAGACATTACACAAAGGCAGCATTGATTTGTTATTCTGTAACTCTATCTGAATAACCAGGGAGAATTTATTTTGAAAAGACTCAGCTGGAGCCTTTTACTTTTTTCAGCTGCCTATTAAAGGAGTACGTAGCCAGGAAAATGGGACACAGAAACTGTAAGATGGATGTGATCTGCACACGTGTTTTTCTCACAAGAAAACAAGTACAGTGCATGTTTAACAAAAGGAAGTAGCTTCAGGGTTACATTATATAATGGAGCTGAATGCAAACTCTTGAATACACAGCACCTCAGGGAGGTACATTAGGAAAGGTACAAAAAGGAAAGTATTCTCTTCATGCGAGGAAGGAGAAAATTTCTTCTTGAAATGTGACTTGCGAGTCCCTCCTGGATGCCACCACAGTTGGTTTGGCTCTGCGAACTAGCCCATGTGTTTCAGATCTGATGGTCTGTGGATTCAGGAGCTATACCAGCTGCTTTAGCTTCTCTCCCCATCCCATTGATGTCGGTCGGATATTACTGAATGAAAAGCAAACGTGCAGGAAGCTCAGTGACTAACAGATGTACTGAAGGCCAAAAAATATTCATGTACCAAGTCAATGACAAAATACTGCAGCAGCAGCTGTTTTGGAAAGCAGGTTTTGTTTTATATGGCTAGGTTCAGAATGAACAGAAATTGTTTCACAGAATACTGTCAGAATAGAAATCAAATACAAATGTATCTGTGTGAAACCTGGGCATGTATTTTTAGGTGCACCCACCCACACACATAGGCAGCCTGAATAGTTCATTCTCCTCCTCTGACACAATCAGGGATGCCTTCAAGAGGAAAATGAGTCCAGGCATGCTCCTAACCCAATCTGCCTGTGCCACCCCTATTTTAACTACGTACTCTATCATGTAATGGCTTGAAAAGCTTTTTATTTCCATGACTTTTTCCTTCCTCTACATTCTCACAATGCTACTCAGTTTCTTTTAACACAGTAACACGGCAGATCAAACCTGAAATTCTGCAATTTAATGCTCAGTACCAAAGACTGCAGTAATTATGCTAGGGGAACAGTCTCTCCAAATATTAGTTCTCATTTCCTTTTCCTACATTGGCTTAAGGCTTAAACCATGACCTAAGATCCTTTCAGCAAAATATCAATATGGAATCACTGCAGTCACTTACAATTAGCTGATGGCAGCTTATTTATATTCCCATCCCATGAGCAGATACTTGTATTTTAAGCAGCAGTTATCCAAGCGGCTTTTCACAATTAACATACACGTTGTCAGTTTCAAGGTTATTCAAACCAGCCGCAGTATCTGCTTCCAAAATTAAACCTGCACGGCTACAGTGGGCTCTTTAGAGAGTTTCCAAACATCCAAATCCCACCTTACGGCTCCTGAACTGTGGCACTCCTTCCCTCCCAGCAGTATTTGCTTTACCTTTTGTGTGTCCAGATGGCCTTGATCACCTTCATCCTTCCAAAACTTCTCAATGGTAATATATAATGGCTGAAAAATCATGCTATAAGCATATGGAGCAAGGTTTGCTAAAATGGATGATTTCATGATTAGTTGGACTGCTGAAAAACCTTAGCCAGGAATCAAAGATTTGCAGCCAGGTTTCAGAGATGAAGTGTTTTGTCATAATGTGGGGCACCCTTTTGCCCTAGGTGCTACCCTGTTGTGTTCTTCCCTCCAGAAGCTCTTCTGATATTTCACAGGCATCAGATGTGCATTTCTATTAACAGACTCCACCAGAAGTGAAGGATTAACTTCCTCCATTCAGCTGCACAGGCAGCAGCTGGCACAGCAGGCGGGCATTCCTGAAACTGCTCCTGCAGGACTGACTGCCCTATAGAAGAAGCATTTCTGAGGACAACAAAGTGAACAGGACTTCAGTTTGGCAAGGCGACACATGACACACACCCCACCATCACCCCTGTAGTACAACAGTCTTCAAAGGAACAACAACAAAGCTTCATTTTAACTGACACCAAAACCTGGTTTTACTGTGCCCTTTAAACTTAAGGCAACTGGAGTAATTCTATAAGGAGCAGGTACAAGAAACTACTCCAGAGAATAGGGAAAGAAGAACCCACACCATTAGCTGTCTGGTATTTATTACTTTTTAATACAGAGAACTCACAACAAAATATTCTCTAACAACACACATAAATGATATCATAACCAATTATTTTAATTTCATCAACATTCATTTGCTATGTACATATTCTTCCATCTGCAAAAGTGCAATCCAAGAATGTCTCAACAAGAAACCTTTATGGACAAGTGTATTTTTGAGGGGTTTTCTCACCAGTGGCCTTACAACATGTTTGTCCGTGGTTACTTGGTACAGCAAAATGAGGAATACATGGAAGGGGGAAAAAAAAGGAAAAAAGAAAAATATTGGGCTAGATGCCTCCCTCGTAGAAATATTCCTTATTTTTCCAATTAAGCTCATTATGAATACACTGCTCATTACTGGAGATGCTAATGTAAATAGACTATAGGATAGTCTATGGTCTGGCTATAAAACTCTGTAGTTTTAATGACTCTGCAGCATTAGACAGAACAACAATTTCAAGCTGTTCACGTTGGTAGATGTCAAATTACACATCAGCATGTAAAAGATGTCCATTTTGTTGGTTATGGTTATTTTGTAGACATCTTACTGATCGATGAAATCAGTTTTGCACATCCAAAATATGAAGTCTACCTAAATGCAAGCCTCTCCTATGGAAAGGAGAGTTAACTACTGGAAAGAAAAGCATTTGCACATGCAACTCCTATTACTATCACAAGGAGTATCGTGCACTTAAGAAGAGTAGAATGAACCTCCCAATCCAGAGGACTGCATTCTCATTTACAAAACATACTTCAGGCAAATTTAATCTGACCATGGGCCAGCTTAAGAAGAACACACAGCCTGAGAAAAATGAAAGGTAATGAAGAATAAACTAGCCAAATAAGCAAAGCAAGCAGCTCCCTAGCTAGGGAGGTAATTTCCCTTATGATGCATTTGTAAGCTCCTAACTACTTCCAGTGCTTGTCAAGACAGAAAGCAGAGCAACTGTGGTCTAGCTTAACCTCCAAAGTAACCATTAGGTCCCAAAGAAGCCGCATTTGTGCTTCTACTTCTGCAAAGCCCAGGAAACTGTTATGGCCAAAGGTGAGGGCTGAATGCGTGACTGGAATCTGCATGTTACAGAAAATCATGCATTTGCAGTAACCCAAGAGCAGCTTTCAGTACCAACAAGCAGGGAAAGCCTCTGCAAATTAGGGATAATTAACTTTGGAGTGAAAGTTCTGAAGAAGCTTTCTGTAGCTCAGCTGGTTGCCACTGAGGATCATTTTTACAGTGCTATGTGTGCTGCTAGCCTCCAGTTGAGAGACCTGTTTTACAAGAAAATAGGCATTTCCTCAAGCAGCAGATGAGACTCACTTAACAACAGAATTTAAAGGAAAAGAAGAACTAAACTGTTTTCTTAGATAGATTTGTATGTAATTCCTTGTCAGTGTTAAGACTTTAAATGCGCTTTTCCCTTCCCATTTTCTCAGTCTGCTCCATTCCTGGTTTTCACTTGGATTTATTATACAGTCTCTCATACACTTGTTTTTAAAGCTGACCATATTCCCTTTATTGCATGTCTACTCATTTTTGATTGTCACACATACACGTCTAGAGAGGCATCCAAGAACTTAAAGGGCAGAATTATAAATTAAGCTACTCTAAGGGAAGCAAGCGAACAAGTATCTAGGACGACTCCAGATCCCACTTCTTCCCTGCCATGTGCATTGTACAGTGACACCTCCTCTCACCACTGCACAAAAAAGTGGGCACACAATGCCACGTATCCTATGTGGGAATTGACACCCCAGACTCATGACATGTGACTGGCACTCAAGACCGAACCTACAGTAAGAGATGTATGCTTTTATTGCTCTCTTTAATTGTTTAATTACAGGAGCTTTGTCTTTGCTGTGTGATTTCAGGCCATTGCGACAGCCGCTGTTTTCTGTCTGGTTTGGTTCTCATGGTACTGCCAGGCAACAGAACTCCAACCTTGTTGGCCACCCTAATTCCAGCAGGTTGCTCAACACACCATCAAAGCTGAAGGGCTCATCCTTCTGGAGGAGTTAATCCAAATTATAATTCCATTGCTCTTCACAAGGGAAGTCTACACCGCACAGCTAATTAGGTTTTATCTGCTAGAAACCTTCTTCCTGCCCAGGTATGCCCAGGCTAGGTCCTTCTCCTATGGAAAACAGGTGCACTGCTGGTCCCACTGCAGCTGGGCTTGGTGTAACTTTGTGGTAGCCATGAAAGAACAATGTTAGAAGTCTCTCAAAGTCTTTCCCATAATTCTCCCAGAAGAAGAAACAGGTTTTCCCAAAACTTGCAAACGGGACAACTGCACAAAACCCCAAGAACGTGCTGCAGACCCAAAACCAAGCCCAGGAACTTGCAGAGAAGGAGAGGAGCACCAGTGGCAAAGGCAAGCACAGCCTGCTGACACGGCTGCTCGGACCAGCACTGGACCACACGAGCTGGGTGGCACCCAAGGACGTTCATTGCCACTTGAACTGCACCCACATAAGCGCTCTGTGCAGCCTGGGTATTACCTGAAGGGTAGCTAATGCTAAAAGGAGACAGCCAGGAAATAAAACTCTGAACTCGGCATTTTTACACACAAAGAAACATGGATATTCAGCTTGAGTTTTATGTGCATGGTAATTTCTTAATTCAGCAGAAAGTGTAATTCTCAGACCAACAGAGCAAAAAACACTGTTTTGGCTTCTGACTTTGTTTTCTCTCCCAGGGTGGCAGACTACCACCAAGACCATGATTTCAACAGATACACTCTAAAAAGATTCTAATTTGGAAAAAAAAAAAAAAATACTTCAGAAGAAACAAAAAATAATCCCACCATGTAAACAGAAAAAAAACCTCACACTTCTCCAGTGGACAAACGCTTCATAAATACACTAACGAGAAAAGCAAAAAAATCAAACGCCCCTTAAGTTTCAACTGATTAAAAAGAAAAAGATTAATGACCTATTTTAAAAAATTTATTTAAGGAAGGGAGAAATGGGAGTTAAGAAACAACAACTGCAGAGTCTACAGGGCCAAGCTCTCTGATACAAATTCACTGCTTAATGCAGTCTATTATGTACAGCACAGAGGCATGTAGAAAGTAAATATGCTAAGTTTGCTGTCGTAAAACATCATGTTTTTAGATCCTAGAATGAACACAATTTTGAAAGACGAAGTGAAGCAATTAATTGTTTTAAAAAGTGATGGCATCTTTTGTACTCAGCATCTCTCAGCTCATACAGGTCTGAGGGCCCAGATCCCACTTCATGGTTCTCCTTCCACACCAGCCACACAAGCCTGCAACAGGCAGCAAAGCCTCAGGCCCAGCAGGCACATACAATCACATCCCCGTTCAGCTCAGCCAGTTCCTTCCCTAAAATGTCTGTGAAGAAACACCTTTAAAAAAAGCATTTTAAGATCTCCAGCTTGTTTTGGTATGAGCAGATGACCCAGCTGGGCACATGACAGCCCTGTTGGAAGCAGCACTATTGCCTGCACTGTAACTCAGTGAGGGCAATGCACATCAAACACACATGGCAGGAAGACGCGATGCCAAAAGAATTCATTCAAGATTGCATTTTCTGGCACACATTTACATTCACTTGTCATAATACCTTAGTTTACCCTGGTCATGGGAAATTTGAAAGAAAGCCTGCTGAGGGGACTGGCAACACAGGGCCAGCTCCTGCACCCCTGGGAACCAATGCAAAAGGCTGAATGAATTCAACATTAACAGAATCATTTCTTTCCAAGGACTTCCCATTGCCACCTAGCTGGAGGAACAACCCTATGCAATTACCCATTTTCCAACTGGACATATTTCTCTGTCCTTTATGTCTCCCCACACCCTTCCTATAAACTGTATTACAACTATACAAAAAATAAACCCAAATCATTTTTAGCTGAACTTTACCCCACACACGGGATATATTGAAAGGCCATTAAATTGGCTTGCCTCCAACCTTCACAGAGATCTTGTCAGGAGGATTCTGGTTTTAACAACATGTATATATACATATTAATATGTACACTGACAAAGAAGCTGCTCTTTCAGTTAGAAAAGAAATTAGATTTCATCACAGAATGAATCCTATAAAAAGATATGTAATAAAGTTGAAATACCCATAAAATAGCTATTACTAAAGCAAAGCTTTCGTCAATAAGCCTCCAAAACTTTAAATGAAGAAAATGGCTTCACGAAGTGGTAGTCTAGATTTCCACAGTGAGGACACTGCTGGACGTTGCTGTATTCAGAGAAATACTGCATGCCAATCCGCACATCTATCACTGGCTTCCCACAGTGCTTACAGTTCAGTCGAGCCTGTAAAACACAAGAAACAAGCAAAAAAACCTTTTTGAAATAACCACACTCCCCTCAGCTTCTCACCTCTGGAAAAGAAGGTGCCAGAGGCAGTCCCCTGTCCTCCCCAGAAGGAGAAGGCATCAGTCAGGAAACTGGCAGTAATGGGATGTGCTGGTAAGGACATTCCTCACCTGGACTGGGAACTCGCCGGCACACACCATGGCTTTCAGATTAAATACCACCACCAAATTCTGGGGAGTGGGTCACCTCCCACTCTGACTGATGGAAGGTAGAGAATATCAAGGATAATTTTGTGCTGCCTAATCTCTGAATCAATTCCTCAATCCCCAGCACAAGAAGTGGTGTCTCAATAAATCATTAATGAAGTATCGAAGCGAAGAGAGAAATTTCATATTTGTGCCATGCAATTCAACTGTTTAGGTTGACATTTGAATATCATCTGTCTATGAAATATATCAGCATTTTAATCTCTTGCCTTCACAAATGTATAACTTGATCTACTTTATCAGCACAACACGGTATGGTGTCAATTTAAGTGTCTATTTAAACATTTATAGTACATATCAGGTTGTACAAACTAAACATCACTTCAACACACAAACTATTCTACAAAATCCAACTGAGAAAGAAACAACATCAACTGGGTGGATATGAGAAGTAATTCAAGGTCATCGGTGAGGAAGGAGAGAGTTATTAATATTCAGCTGTTACAAAAGAAGTGAGACTTCAGAAGAAATCTAGCTGAGAAACACAGCCCATCTGATACAAAGAAAGGAACAGGCAGCATGAAAGCTCAGCAAGCCCTTTGGAATACTCAAGAGAAGCAGAAAGGATTTGAGACTGTGAAGAAGTTAAAGAGGGCAAATGAGCAGCGAGGGCCTGAGCTGCACCCTAGTTTAACCTCACAGTCCAGTACACTAATGAAAGCTTCAGCTCTCCACTGAAAAGAACAAAAGTATTGTCTAGGCCATCTTGACTTCAGGGATTTTCCTGGATGAGGAGAGTAGGAAATTATTAAAGTACTATCCCTGTTGAGATCAGGCTCAAAAAGAAACAAATCAACAGCTTCACTCCTATCTGCTCTGCTTGAAAAGCAGAAATTTTAAGAAATACAATCTACGAAGTTATGAATTTTTATGGAATTCTTAACCAATGTGTTTTCTCCTTTACTACTATCCAGCACATCAGCTAAGAATTAGTAATCTGACAATGGTTGCAATTCATTATTCTATATGCAAATTTGTGATGTAGAATTAAATATTTTCAAGTAAGGCATGAAATTATTCAAAATAAATCCAGAAAGGCAATTTGGAATTATACTATATACCATATTTAAATGTCATTCTTCTGTATGCACAGAATCATCTGTAACAATCATGGGGAAACAATAATGCTTATTATCTGACAATCACAGTCACTGCAGCTAATGCTTTTATAGACAGTTCTTATACCATGTACTGTCACACTATCCATTAATCATCTAATTCAGGCTCTTGTATAATGAGCTCTTAAATTTTTTCCAGTACATTCAACACAAGCATTTCAGATTTAAAGCTGCTGACTTTCACAAAGGTAGCAAGTCAGTATCAGTGCTTTACCTTTAGAAGTTCCTATTAAAAGAAAAAGTTACAGCCTCAGGAGACACTAAATTTGGAAGTAATATGTCAGTCTGTAGTTATAATTGCTACCAATGTCACCTTAACCAGCAGCAGCAATATCACTTGTCTTTTGAGCAACACATTTTGGTAAATATGTTAAATTTTAAATAAACTATCATTTTGCATATTGATAAAATAGTACTTCAGATGGCTTTAAAGTATGCACATTGCCATGAAGTGATCCCAGTTTGAAGGGGTGCATCTCTGCAAGGCTCCTGTCCTGACCTACAATGACCACCTGTGTGCCCAAGCATCTGGAGCGGAGCACTGAGTCATTCCCAGACAGATGTTTTTGTCACAGCTGTCTACCCCTACCTGCACAGCAGAAGTGCTCTGTCCATTACATGAACAATTAATTCTCCGGAATACAAACAATCCTGCTGTGTCAGGCACACATCTACTCTGGAGTAGCCCCAGGCCTAGGACCTTCCTCTCTCAAGGCATAGATTTAATGAGCATTTAATGAACACGAAGTTGCTTCAGGCTGTGGTGGGTGAGTACCATCAGCAGGGTCAGCCACAACAAAGATTAGGGAGAGCTGAGTAATCTCCAAGCCCAAAGACACTTTGGACCTTTCTGTTCCCTTGGTGCCTTGTTGCTACAATTATGATAAAACACCATTTATGAACTAAAAAACCCTGGAAACGTGAAATATCGGCTCAAAATGTGGAACTATACCTGACACTAGTGATGAAGCAACAGATTTAATTACCAATGCATTTAAAGGGGACTTTATTTAAAAACGTAAGTGCATTAACCACTGACCTTTGCAATGACTTTAGTCTAGCTAAAGGCCATTGTACCTTTTAAGACAAAGGGACAGGGACCCATCAGCCCTCTTGCATAGCAGTTATAGGTACAGGCTGGAAAAGAAGGATGGAAGGAGGAAAGGGAGAAGCAATACACAGCCTTGACTTTATCTTATCAGTTGGAATTTCACCTTATGAGTCTTACTTATGTGTGGTACTAACCTGACAACAGGGAGATGCTGCCAGAATATCGTAGGTATACATAGTTCCCAGCTGATGCCAGCTTCCATCCCATCGGGACTTGCACTTAATGCAGATAATTTTGTGAACCCCTTCTAAGCAGTCTACACAAACAGCATAGAGGTGCATAAGCCTTCCTGTGGACAGAAAAGACACATCTTAAGGAGACAAAAGGAGAAGATTAAAACAGACATTTTCTGCAATGTGGTATCTGACCTTCAGTGATACAAATCACATCTTATTTTTTTGTTCTTTATAAAGAATGAATGATAAAGTAAAAAGTACTTCTCTATAGGAAATACACAGGGCTTGACAGAAGCTATGCAGAACTCAGGAACTAGTCAGCACCCTGCCCCCTCTCCCTTACATCATTTGCTCCTAGGTCTTAGCAAAATATTTTATAAAAGGAGTTGCTAAACCTCCAAGAAGAGATGCCAGGTTAAGCTGTAAGATCATCTGCTGTGTTTCCAAAACCAAAATATTGCCCTGGCTTCATCCCCACCTGACATAAGAAGTGGAGAAGTGCTGAAGCACATTAGCAAACTTGGTACCGATGTGTTCAACAACCTGCCAGTATGTTCCAGCAAAGAGCTAATATTCCCCATAGAAAAAAAGCAACAGCCGGAAGAGCAAATTTTTTTCATGTACTTTCTTCTGACTGTTCATTAACAACAAGTATGTTTACATTATATATTGCACATACAAAGACTTCAACACGCCATTCAGAACTATGAATATATTGAGCTCTATCATAACCTTAGACTCTGTATGCACAATGACTTTCAAAACCTGAGTTACATTTATCTCCATAAAAAACAAGTGGCTCAGACTTGCAAATCAAATATTTTTACTACATACACATGATTAAACTAATCAATGCAAAATCTGAGACCGACTTTCACAAAAAACCAAAATTCCTACATGAATTATAAAGATCTGGATCTAGATTATGCCTGACTTGTAGCGACTAAATTGATTTGCAGTTTAATAGTTGGCTGTTAGAAGTGGCCTGACACCGCGTACTAATCCTGTAACATATCAGATTTTGCACTGCTATGTAAGACAGAGCTAAGCAGTAGTGAAGTTACAGATCAGCAACAAAACAGGACATGTGTTCACCTTAGATTGCAATTTGTGCTCTTTAGCATCAAAGCACTGAACACATCACAAACTGTAATTCAACAGACACATCTTGTAACTCTTCTACAAAAATGGGAACAAAATATAAATAATTTATGATTAGTCTATACCAGACACTTCCAAAATTAATAGTCTGTGTTTTCACTTGTTTTGTTTTTTGAGCCAACTATTTTGGAAAAACAAGAAAAAATAGACTCTTTCTTAAAATATACATAAAAAATACACTTTAGCAAGTGTGAGCTGGTAAAAATTGAGTTATTCTACACTGGCATGTGCAGCTCTAGAAAACAGGATGGGATGAAACTGAAGTGTATATAATATACACATAATATATATATATTAACTCTGTTCCGAATAATATAATAAACTCTTCCTAAAGTGAACACTTGAGATTGGTGATGTTCAAACAACTCCACGCACAGCAGTTGTGTTGAGCAGGATAATAAATAACTTTCCCCATCTGAAGTTCTACAATATTTCTGCACTTTAAAATACTACATTCCCTCATCACTTAATTTTCAGGATACTTTTTCTATAGGAAATGAGGCACCTAGTATCTTAAACATGCCTGAAGTAAAATAAGTGATTTTCTGTACTGAAAAGAAAGTAACAGCCTGGAATAGCACCTTACAGCCTAATTTCATTTCAAGAGTACTTCTGGTAATAAACCATTTTACCCAGGACAGGGAAGCAAAAATTTTAACCATTAATTATTAACAGCAAATTGTCTGAAAAAAAATCATCCAACAGTTAAGAAATCATTAAGGTAAAAAAAAAAAATCACAGTTTCATTCTTAGTGGCAAATGTTAACAAATGATGAGTTTCACTATTACTAAAGCAGCTTTTTGTACTGATAAAATCACGAGCATATCGTGTGACTCCCCACCAATGCAAATAAGCATAGTTATCTCACACATATATATTCTGTTTATCCTGGAACTTTTCTGGCTTGTATATTTGCCTATCGCTTTTTCTCCTTAAAGTACATTAGGCAAGACAGAAACGATAATGTTAGCAATGAATACAGTGTAGTGACATAGTGCATAGTGATTTAAGGAAAGAAAAAAAAATAAAATACAAAGTTTACTGAGCAAAAGTATGTTACATAACTCATGCTATGACCATGCATGGGATTCAATGTATTTTATTGAAAGGTGAGAGGCTTTAATGTTAAAATACTTCTGGTTAATCCCTTACCAACACACTTTTCAACATATAAATCTATGCTTATGACCACCAGATTAGGAATATTTTCTCTGACTTATTTTAGCCATGCTGGCTGCCAGCAGGCTGCAGGAGAGGCACACCTAGCCACGTACCACCCTGATCACTTAAGTTTGGGCCACAGCTTTCAGGCAGAGCTAAAGCTCATGCTGGCCCACATTCATTTGTTTCTCTAGCAAGAACAAAGAAACACGTGCTATGGTCTCAACTTATCTGAGAGCTAGGACATAATGAAGACATAGCTCAAGCACGTGCAAGTTTAGAAATAAGTCCAAAAGTCCAAAATAAGTCTAAAACTTTACTACTACACTGCTGCTTTAAGACACCATAGTAAAAGCTTACTCTTACTACATCCACCCTCTCCAGGCCTGTGTTAACACAGCCTTTTCCATACTTAAGAAATAATACTTTGCTACAAAACAAAACCAATACTCTCTAGTCTGAAAGCAGATGAGAGGTACCTCACCCGCATCAGTGGTACAAATACAACTTTCACCAAGGCTGCAGCACAGCATGCTTAAATTGAAAAGGTTGTTTAAAAGGTTGATGTGCATCTTGGAGCAAAATGAACATGGCTATGCTCCAGAACAGATTGGCTGGAAAACCTTCCCATGGTCTACCTAGAAATCAGATCAGAACTTGTTTAGTTGTAAGCCCAAACATGAGGCACGGATCTTTCTATACGGCATCTTTTTGTAATTCCTTCTAAGTGTTTCAATCTGATCCACGTGAGTATTTTGGACATTACTTCAGGCTTTACAGAACTGCTTAAAAATGCAGAGTCGGGATGAAAATCTGTAATGGCAGGGACAGGGCACAGAAGGCAGTTCCATCATTTAATGAAACCTAGCATGACTGACAGACAACCTGTACCTTGAAGGTGACAGGGAACATCATATTCAATCTCATCATGTCTTGATGGGCTAAGGAACAGCGTCCCGTCCACCAGCGGAAACTGTTCAAACACTGGCAGTGCCCTGTGGCACAGAGCACAGTTTACAACGTTCCTGTGGCTGGCACTGAGAGCAGCAAGGATGAACTTCCGAAGGTCCTCCCCTTGGCCCACCTGGGCATCGTCTTCCATCCGCACATGGAAAGTATTCAACTTGTGCCTGGGGATGTGAGTGAGCAGCTCAGATAGATCGAGCCTTCTCAGAAACTGCACAGGGGTATCGAAGTGTCCTGATCTATGCGCTTGCAAGCCAGCTGCCCCGTAATCAAAATGTGCATTCCTGAACATGCCTCCACCAGCCATGTTCTTCTTATGGGGCTCCAGGTGAATGGCATTCTTCAAAAACTCTCCCAGGTATCGCGAGGAACGAGGGCCACTGAAATGCGTGGGGGCGAGGATGGAGTAGCCGGTGGGCGGGGACTGGCCAGGAGAGACACAAGGTGAGCGAACGGCGTAGCTGCCACCCATGACACCCTTCTCCTGGGAGTTCTGCCTGTCCATGGAGTGCCTCCGCTGGAGGTCATTACTCAAGCCTTTCTGCGGCTTGTTGGCCGGCCTGCCTTTTTTGGCCTCCTCTGCTGACTCTGTCATGGACCTTCCCGTACTCTTCTCCAACACTGATTTCTTCTTCTTGTCATCCTGCATTCGCTTCACCTGGTACCAGTCCGTGTCCTTCTTTAAATGACCCTGCCCGCACCGACAGGAGCAAAACCGAAAAGCCAGGTCGTATCCCTTCTTGGTCCACATGTTTTGGCGACACTGCTTCTCGTTCCAACTCCTGGCTCTGCCAATGCAATTGAACTGGACCAGGATGCTGCTTTCCCACTCGTAGAAGCACTGAAGGTGCATCCAAGTGCTGTAGGGACAATGCTCGTTGTTGCATATAACCTTCTGGTAGTCATCCTTCTCCAGGTCCACCGGCCTTCCAAAGCTACAGATCAGTGGAGTAGCACAAGGGGCTTCTGTGGAAGGTAAAACAGATACATTAATAACTCAATGGCCCATTTACTGCAGTACTTTCCTTAAACACTGTGACAAACACACGCAAGCGCTTACTAAAAACCTGTATTACTAAAGGGCCACAAGCACTTGCTCTGGGTCAGTGAAAAAAGCAGTATTTGCCAAAAAGAGATAAGCATGTGAAAGGAGATAAAGAAATGCACGAATAAAGAAACAAAATTACACTACAGTCTGTTTAATATTCAAAACCAAAGCACTTCAGAAGCATTAGCCCTCCTCAAGCATTTGTGGATATCATTGCAAGGCCTTAAGAAGCAAGGAGAAAGTGCTGTGAATGTTTCTGGAGGGCTGCTTTGAAGCCTGAGAGGCAACATGGAGAAAACACATGGAGACATCTGTTTGAAAAACAAGTAAGCAATACAAGTAAGTAAGCAAGTAAGCCCAGCTTCACAATCATGGGGAGAGGCAGGAATTGATCTTTTTTTTGGGACTAAGTAAGAGACAACAGCTAGGGAGAGAAGGAGGAAGCAGAGAACTTAGAAAAGCAAGACAAAGAGCTTACGTTCCTAGTACAGAAAGAAGGGCTTTCATTACATTGCTAAGGCAAATAGAGACTATATCACCACCACTCACCTTCTGGATAGCTATATTTCACAAACTAAATAGTTGTGCAGCACAGGCAGGTGAAAAAATCCAAATACAGCACAGTATTTTATCAGCAAAGTAGCAGCTTTGCTATATCCTTGAGCAAAGAACAGTTTACTTCAATTATCTCAGAGCAACAATAACAGCTTCTACACAAAAAAATGCTCTACAACAGAATGTTCTGCATTTATGAACCAATGAAGTTTTCCAGCTCCTCACCAAAGTACCACAGACTACCTATGACTCCCATTGCTAGATGCTCTGTTGCAGCTGGGAGGCTCAAAAGGGATCGGAAATTTTCTACTGGAGCTTTTGTAAGAACTTTTTAGATGCTGTAGTGGGGTTGACCCCCACCACAGATACTTACTCAAGTATTACAAATATTTCTTCTCTGTATTTCTGTCTTCCTAATTCTTCCACTTCATCAGAAAGTACTGCTCCAACAGGGCTATGTCAGGCTGCCTTTTAACCTCTGTATGGCTGCTTTCAAATATTAGCAGGCTTCTTCAGGGTCTTCCACGGTCAAGTGCTGCCTTACCCTATCTAAAACACAGCAATCAGCTTCCTGAGGTTCCTTTGAAGTCTCAGCCAGAGCCCCAGGACTCATGGCAGAGGTGCACAGAGCCTTAAGGAGAGAGACTGCCATGACTGAGTTTTTTTTCCCTTAGGACTTAAAATTTCTATCTGATGAGCAGGTAAAAAACCACCATTCCGCTGCATTGTTTTTAATCCCATTCTTATCACTGCTTGCACAAATAACACAACATAATTTGCAGTAGAATGAGAGGTTTTATGCTGCTAGATGTACTTTGACTCTGACTCTCAGTAACAAACACACTATCCATCATCACCTGTCCCACAGCAATAATAAACAAATCAGATGCCCTACAACAACAGATCTTTGCCATGCTAGTGGTCCCTTTCCCAGCAAGTTTTTGGAAAAGGCTATAAACAAACAAAATGTTCAAAGCTGCCTTCAGTAAATTCAAGATTACTGTAGCTCTTAAAACTTACTTACACCAAAGAAAGGCACAAATAGCACAGAAAAACTTCCCTGAGCCATTCCCTGGAAGATGCCACATCCTTCACTTAATTTCTCTGTCTCTGTTTCTAATGTCGGAAGTGGCATGCTTGCAAGAAGAGTTCTTCCGCAATACCTTTCCTTCAGGGAGTGGCCTATAAATTGCAAGCAAAACATATTCCTAAAAGCTTTCCTTTAAAGAAGAAAAAGTCTATTTCATTTCAAAATATGGACTTTCCAGACATTAAAAACAAAGTACCAAATTGGAGAGAACAGAGACAAGAGAGGTTTCCCTAAAGACTCTGTGGAAGTTCCTTCTATACACGTGACAAATATTTTTTTATTGGGTGTCTCACGTCTCTGAAAAGCCCACTAAGAATGTGCAAGTTTGGAGATGTCTTTGAGAAGCAATTTTACTGGCTACCAGTGACTAATTTTTCTCCACTCTTTTACTGTGTGTTATTAAGTATAATGTTGCTATTATTTACTCTAATGTTGCTGGCCAAGAGCAGAAGTGAGTAATAACTTACCTGCTCTGAAACAAAATCTGTGAGTTTACCAGTTCAGTGAGTTTTCCTACCCATTCTCCCAGACTTGGATTCGTCACACTACCAAAGCAAGCATCTCTGCAAAGCTTTTCCTCATTGTCAGTCTGTCTTTCATCATATTTAAGGTATGAAAGTATAGTTCAGTTACAGCATCCTTACGCAATTGACCTCAGAGAAGCCAGTTAAACTGAACCCACGAAAGGCAAATTGTCAGAAGTCATATGTGAGGCAAGGTACCAAAGGCATCAATATGAGCAATTTTCACTTATGCATTTCCTTTCTTCATCTATTTTGGTACATATTCCTTTCCACCATTGCAAAAAGGCAGCAAAAAAAAAGAACATGCCAAAAATCCACTTATGCTCTCACTGTGTTTCAGAGAGTAAATGTTCTAACAGTTCCAGGTATAATTATAGCTGACAGCTGAGAAAGTACTACACAGACAAGTCTAGAATTGAATACAGACACTATACTTGTTCATCCATACCAGCATAGTTAACTGACTAAAAAAGAAAGTGTTTCCTTGATTAGCCTTTGAACACGTTTTTGAGTTCGTATGCAAAACATGTGATCTCTAGCCCCCTGGGAAGTTTACAGACTCTTCACTACATGGACAAAAAAATGAAGTTAATAAAATAAGTGACTGAAATACAAAAACCATCACCACAGCCCATGAATTCCACAAAATATGTCTGCAATTACTTAATTATGATCATATACTGGGTGTCTAGAGGCTAAAAGAAAGGCAACTTTCAACAGACTTTTCTTCCCCTTTTCCCAGTCGGTCAATGTGGAATGAGATCTTCTCCAGTTTCTCCTTAAGAACTTACTGATTACCTGAGGAACTTCCCACACAGCGTAACTATGGGAAAGAAAAGGCAGAGCTGCAAGGACAGTGATGTCTTCTTCAACATTTAAGTAGATGATTACAGAGTTTTCACACATTCCCTCACCTGATCTGCTATCTACACGGCGCGAATTGGCTGGCCACATGATCACCACAGCAAAAGCAGGTCCAGAGCAGCCGGAAGACAATAACAGAATTAACAAAAGTCTTCCACCACGCAAAAAACCCCAAAGCGTTAAAATGATGGCACTGAGATTTCTTTGGAAAACATCATTGCTAAGAGGAGAAGCTGGTCTCTACTCACCTCTTCTGGGGACTCATCTGACGTTTCACTACTGTCACTGTAGCTGCATAGGAACTATTCCAGAAAACTAACAGGTCTCTGCCATGTTGCTGTGCTCCACAGCACAGGTTATGCCAAGCTAGTCAAAGCACCTGCTTTCACTGACACAGACTGGCTTTTATCAAGTCTGCTGGTTTGGAGAAAGCCTTGATTAAACTGCTGCAGTATTTCCACAACAGAAACCGAGAAGCCCAGCATGGCTAATGTAAGTTGTCACAGTGCAAAGTTCTATTGCTTTCTGTAGTTTTCCTGTACTTAGGAAAGCAGAAAATTCCACTACCTGAAAAGCATACAAAAACCTCAAGCCAACATGTGGTTTTGCCACACTTTTCAAGTTCCAGCAGGTGCATCTGTAAAAAACAGACTGCGCAGGACCGAATATCCCTTGCAGACTTCTCTGTACCCATGTCTCCTGCCAAACATAACCATGCCACATGTTCCTGCATAAAGAATAAATGAGAAACAGAAAACAGCCATTTTTGTGCAATGTTCCCAGTTCATGGCAACAGATACACCTTAGAAGCAAAAGAGACAGCATTCAGATCAGTATGGGAGCCACATTTTAGATAATGTGAAGAGCTCTTCCCATCAATTCACACCCTTAAAAGTGGTCAGGGTTATTTAATCACAATTTTATAAATGAGACAGAGCACTTTTTTCAGTAGTACAAAACTTTAAAAATTCTTGTTATCAAGCCTTTGTATGTCCCATAATTAGAAATAAATTTTGAGATATTCTTCAAAAAGTCAGAGCTAGAACCACTGTCCTAATATTTTATGATGACAGTGTTAACAATTACTGTCAAGAGAGATTACGATGGGAAATAGATAGAAATTAGATTGCCAAACTGCCCATCCACACCTATAGCCGCAAACTGGTTTGTCACCTAAATAAAATTTGCTTCCAATTAGCTAACACCTCAACAAGTTTCTGGTTTTCAAAGCTATGGAACTGAGCTTCAGAAAATGAAAGATTATATGGTATTAGAGCAACATCCGTTCTTCCAGCAGCCCCTTTCAAAAGAATGCCAAAATAAAGATAAAAGAATTTCTATTTAACTCTCAGTTTCAAGATGGGTTTCACAGCCTAAGAGAACAAAACAAGACAGCATGCAGTTTTGTGTAGCAGAACAGCTTCAACGTAGGCTGTCAAGTTGCAACTACAAGTGCATGCCACTTCTTTTAAGACGTTATGTTTCCACATAAAAAAATAAATGTTTTCTCATATTCCTCTGTAGTGATTTGGAACAGTGATTTTGAGAATAGTTGGAAGGAGCAGTACATAAATGTCTTCTAAAACAGAAATAACATACAGTATTCCAAACACGCATATATTTGTGCAAAGATAGCTCACTGTTTAAACAACGTTGTGTTTTATGTTTGACAGAGCCACCATAAAATTAACTTTTCTTTCAAAAATGAGAATATGACAGAAGACTGCAAGGAAGCTAGATTGGTTTGTTTGGCTTTTTTCTAATTTTTTCTGTGCAGGTTTATAAACATCCATAAAAGCCTGGAATAGGAATAGAAACAGAACATCTGAGAAATACCTCTTTCAACAACAACAACAAAATCCTCCCATGTGAACTGGTTCTACCTTTCAATAAAAAAGAAAGGCAGTATATGAAGACCACCCTTCCCATTTTATGACCCAAATGAAAGCAGCAGAACAGCTGCCTGAGGAACTTTCCTCTGGTGAAGTATATTAAGGAGAATGTTGTTTACTTCTGTTTACACACCCATCATAAAACCAAAGATGCACCCAGCAAGCCAAATGCAATGATTCCATGGCTTCAGTTTCGTGACTGCTCTCATTTGTTCCAAGTCCTCAATGCAGATGCCTAAAGCAAAATTCGCTCTTCCTCTGCTACGCTCCCACATTATCCATTGTGTTAAGCACCAGAGTTTTTCAGTCAGTGAACAGAAACAGATAATTATTTCCCATGCTCGTCGGCATAGGTTTCAGCTCACTGCACAGATTTGCCAGCTCTGGTAAAACTCAAGGGAGGTGTTAAACATGTGAGGCTGGGGGCAGAGGGAGAGAGAAGTGCGGTGGGGGCTGGACGAGACAGCCCTACTGTCATCTTAAAACAACTGTGAGGCAACAGTAGGTTGTTATGGATCGGGAAAAAGAAATTATCCCCCAAAAAAAGGGAAAGGTTGTGGCACTGGATTGGTTGCAAAACATTTACTATGGGTTGCTCTTGTTACTGTTGGGTTGCTACTGTTACTCTAGCATCCCCTCATCTATGCCAAGGACACACTAGTTGCCCTTTCTTCGGCCAGAAGGGTTCCTGTGGGACACATACCTTGCAAATCAAGCACTTTAACCTCCACCCTGCTTTCCCACAAACACTGCTCTCTTCACAACCTTACACAGCTAGGAACTGTTCACTCTGCCTGCCTGAACCAGAGCTGAGTCATTCCTGGGGAAGGCCACTCCCTATCAACCATCTGCACGAATCTTCTGAATTTCCTCTGCCATCAGCATAGCTTTATTTTAATTGAAGTCATACAATATTACTGAACTAATACTGTAATGCAGCTGTAGAAAATAAACCACCACCACAACAAAACAGACAGAAAGAGAAAACTTGAATTAAGCGTCTGATGTATTTGCTTTGTTGAACCTTGTAATACAATCTAATATTCCAAAGATTACCAAGGTGTGACAAAATGGTATTGTCATATTCGTAACTGGTTAAATAGTACAAAAAATATGGCAATACACAAATGATTGGCCACTTTCCTAAGAGCCTAAGTGCAGCAGAAGAATGCAATGAGAAAAAACGTTTCACAGGTTGATCCAAAAGGCAGGCTTGGATCTTCAGTGCAGCAACAACAACAACAAGTAACAGCTGACAAACAGTAAGTGAAGTCTTTCAAAACAGCTCGGCTCAGGGCTTATACTGGTAAGACTCACTGATGATGACTGGTATCTCTTCAAAACTTCTTAAGCAATCTTTGCCGAATGATCAAGACTAAAGCTTCCAGGAGGATTCTCCAGCAGGAAGGGAAACAAACAAGACAGCAGTGTCTGGTAAGCCACTTTTAACACAGGCTTTCTTCCGTGCCCTAAGACTCCCTCACCCTCTTGGAAAGAGAAGCCAAGGCCAGCAGTCCATTCTCAGCAAGCAACAGGCAGAGCCACTGCCATTGCAATGAGGAGCTGTCTGGAGTCAGTCTGGCTGATAGCTTTACATCTCTTACGCACCCACATATCGGCATTGTCCATAGGTGCCAATCCAGAGCTCAATCCTGCCCCCAAGGACCACGCAGCTGCAGGCAATACCTACTCTCAGAAGGGATTAAAGGAGCACAAAGCCATAGGCAGCCCACTTCCTTCATGCTTTACCCCATGTGCAAGCTGTCACTAATTCTATTAAGTGAGTAGTAACATGAAGTGATCACCTTCCCCTAGGAAAGATTTCAGGCAATTTGGAGCTGCTAAACCCTGGTTCAGCTCAGAATTTAGGTGATGGGACTCCCAGATGGCTCAGTAGCTGCTAGAAGCATCTCCATGCACTCCACTTATGCTAACTTCACACTTGACCTCCAAGGCAATCTCTTGACAATAAAAAAATAAATTAAAAACCCCACACCTAGCAACTTCACAGCAGCAGGAAAATACCAAGGAAATCATGAAGGCTTAACTCATACCTGCCACATTAACACCTTCTAAATAAGAGCACAGTCTGAGCTAATGCCTGTTTATGAAATCAGCAACTAGCATGTGATACAGTTATCTGCAGCTCTCATTCAACCACCCACTCCCAGCTCAACCATCACCTCATCAAAGTAAGGCAGAAAATCAAGATTGAAACTACACAAACTAAGGAAGACAGGGACTTACATGCGTACAATAATTTTGTAGCTTGTTTACACAGCCATCTCTGCTCCAAGCTGAACCTACTGCCTACACTGTTGGAACCCAACAAGAGAATTCGTATGGTCTTGTAGAAATCACCATAATCTGTACAATTATCATCTAGCCAACTTACCAGTTTCTTTCCATTTAATATGTGTTGTTCAAATACAGAAAACTGTCACAAACAAAAGCTTTGGCTTTTGCTAAGGATGCACAGGCCCTCTCTGTACAGGAGAAATCTTGCCCTGGCTTGTGCTGTAACACCTGAATCCAACTAGAAATATCCCCAGAGAACAAACCTAAGCCTCAACCTGTATCAGTACCAGGACAACTATGCAAACCCAATACTCCCATGTGAACTCTGAATTGGTTTAACCAGGTCAGAAGACAATGGTTCTCTGTGCCATAAGCAATCATGCCCCAACTAGGAAGACTCCTCAGCATCGTGTGGATTTTTCTGATGAGTTCTACCATGGTGAATGCAGAGATTAATGACTATCTCAAGACTGGTGGGCCTCAATGTGTTTTGAACACTGGCTGTTGCTTAGTCTACACATGAATTATCCCCACAGAAAAGCACTTGCACCATTAAATCTTCTCACTTTAGCCTTCCAAGATCTTTTATTAATTTGAACTGCTACAGAGAACTAACCTTGGTGCTTCAAGAAACAGTCATTCTAATAATATCTAAAGCAGACTCTACTGCACCTGCCCTAGCAAGTTTTCAGTGGCAAACTCCAACTCATGCTGGAAAGAGAGGTAACTGTGGCATGCAGTAGATACCCTAATGTCAAGCACAGATGTAAACACTGCAGGCTGGACTCGCTCAGACTGAGAGCCAGCTAGCCACCACACCCAGTCCAAGAGCACAAGAAGGCAAGAGAGAAAGGAAAGGAGGTTGAATCAAGTGGTATCAGCACCTCTTATATTTTCAAACCTAGGGATATTTGTGTCATTGGTCTAACCTTCCCAAGTTTCAGTGCAACAGACTGTATTTTATTTTCCATGCTAAAAGCTAAAGAAGCTGGAAGAAACTCAGTGGGAAACAGGAGAGGCGGTACGCAGCATGTCTTCAGGACAGCAGCTCCTGACGTGGAGTTGTTGGTTCCCACAGACATCTCTCTCCCTCACGATGCCATGCTGGCTGCCAGCCCTGTGGCGTACCATCTGTGTGGCACACAGAGCCCTCCGCTGCACACTGCTCCCACAATGGGCACCGGCAGCACAGGAGTGGAGATGGGCAGTGCCAGGCACGCTCAACAGCCAGGCTCCAACAAAAGCCACCTCCTCTCCCAGCAGGCATCCCAGACAGGAACAACAGCAATATCCCTCTCAAACCCGGGAAGGAGGACTGATAGACTGTGAGAGACAGAGAGAAAGATACAAAGGTTGAAGTGAATGCTCTCAAGATAAATGTCACTAAAGTTTACCAGGAAATGCCAGTACTCCACTCAAAATCCCACAGGGTTTCAAAATGGAATTACCCACTCCAGTGAGTAGATTACTGCTTCAAGAGGCCTCTTTGAAATTATTTGAATTTCTATCAAAACAGTTTAAAGAAAACCCATGCCCTACTAATCCTGTTATAATTTAGACACCTTGAAGATTAGCTGTAGTATTTTAATCTGAGCTGAATGCAAGGTTTTCCTCTGGTTTTTATCCCTCACCCATGCTGCAGGAGAGAAGGATGGACGTCAGCCAGCCATGACAGTACTTTAATATCAAAGGATGTCTCAATACGCAAGGCTGAAGAAAACTTACAAATGTCTCCAAGGGCTAGAAATCATTTTGTCACTACTTCTTAGATCATTGGGAGTAAGATATGGGATGAGTACAGACAAAGCAAAGCAATCAGTTCAAAAACTGTATTTCCTTGTATGAAACAGAGCAAACATCAAGCCTAAACCTTACTCATGAAAGCACTACCCTTGAGCAATAACTAATCACACAAACACAAAATGTTGTCCAGGCTCTGATAACCATTTTGATAACAAATAACTTAAAAAACCCAAACTTAAATGGGTGTGGGCTCACTTGCATGAAACGATAATATTTATTTTACTCAGTAATACCATGAACATGATTCCATTTGCAAAGATTTGCAGAACATGAACTGCATTTGCTACCAAAGCATGTAACTGCATAGTTTCAAAAATCCTAAAAGTAATATGAAAGTCCTTTTGAACCTGAATTGCATTGATAGAGACAGCAAAATTTGCACTCAATTGATTTCTGCAGTTAGAAGAACACAATGGTATTATGAAGCAAAATTATTTCCCCTTAGTAAATTAATAGGTATTAAATTTTGTAGTCACTGCAACAGAATAGAAACTTAATTTTCCAGGTGGTCTCACTGATACCAATGGGACTCCCTCAGGCAAAATAATCAGAAGATGCCAATACTGAACATCACCAGACTGCCAAACTGGAACCGGATGTTATATGCAGCAGGGAACATTTGACAGCAAATATTAATCCAGGCTTAAATACTACAACAATTCATTCTCTGAAAGCACATTTTTAAATTAAACATTGCATTGATGAATTTTCTGTCCCTTTTTAACTATCCCATGTCCAGGATATAATCATTTTTTTTAGCGAATCATAATTGTTNTAGAAGAACACAATGGTATTATGAAGCAAAATTATTTCCCCTTAGTAAATTAATAGGTATTAAATTTTGTAGTCACTGCAACAGAATAGAAACTTAATTTTCCAGGTGGTCTCACTGATACCAATGGGACTCCCTCAGGCAAAATAATCAGAAGATGCCAATACTGAACATCACCAGACTGCCAAACTGGAACCGGATGTTATATGCAGCAGGGAACATTTGACAGCAAATATTAATCCAGGCTTAAATACTACAACAATTCATTCTCTGAAAGCACATTTTTAAATTAAACATTGCATTGATGAATTTTCTGTCCCTTTTTAACTATCCCATGTCCAGGATATAATCATTTTTTTTAGTGAATCATAATTGTTGGCGAGTCACAGTGTTCAACACAGTGACTACACTGCTATGCCAACTGATTTCCCTCTCCATACACTTTTCCTACATTAACATTTTTATTTGAAAGTAAATCAGTCTTACAGATTTGTGAAACCCAGGTGAAGTGTCCAAAAGCAAACAAATCTGCCAGCAGCTCCACCTGCCAACCCACCAACTCTGCCACTTGTGCAGTGTTAGGGCTCACCTATGGCAGGGGGAGAAAAAAACCTCTTAAAATTAAGCAGCCAGCACACTGTAGGACAGTGATTTAAGGACAGTTATGCTGTGGGGTTTTTTTTAGTTTAATTTGGCTGGCTTTAATGAACTCCATGTTAAAGGGGAAAAGCACAGCTAAGGAGACACATCTTTTTCTTTTCTCTGGTCTTCTCACAGCACCAATGCTGGAGAGAACAGAGTGACGACCACAAGGGGACAAAGCAGCAAGATGTTAAGATAGGGACCACCAAACCAAAGAAGAGGATTTGGCTCTACTGGACAATGAGATGAAGAATGGAAACAAGGCAAAGAAAATGGATAGCATAAGTAATATTAGGGTCAGAAACAACTGTATGTCAAGACTAGAGCAAGATGTTTAGAGCATAAAGGGATAAAACAGCTGGAGCAGAGAGTCTGAAAGTGTCCAGCCTCAGCAAGGCAGAGACAGAATAGGAATTTGTTCCTCAGAGCCTCAGATATGAGAGTAAACCCCGTGGATTTTCTCTTCTGATGATCAGGGCAAAGTATCCAAAAAATGTTACACTTATTTATGTCTGCAGATGAAGGTAACCAACTATTGCCATCAGCAACGCTGCCATCAATGGGGTAAGTGCAAAATCCCATGTAGTTGCTGATATAATTTCACATGATGACAGCTCAGATTTTATGAAAAGTAACCCAGAAAACTAGCTAGAAAATTAGAAAATTAAATTGTTTTTAGAAACCTCATTCAATCACTCTGAAGACAGGTAATATAAGAAATGAGCCTTTCTGTGACATCACATCTCAGTTTCCCTGTGCACTGTGATACTGTTAAACTAGTCCACCCACACCCCATAACCCCCTCTCCATGACCTGTGCATCAGTTAGTGCAGAAAATGAATGCACTTTGGTCAAGAAAGATCATATGGTCTGATGGAAGATATAGGAATGGAGGACACAGCTAGAGAACGTGAACCCCCCTTGCAGGCATCATCCCAGGACCTGCTCAGAAATTGAGAGTGCAAGGTGAGAAAAGCCATCACATCTGGTCAGTGGTTATGCTCCCTGCATTCCCGATTCCCCTGTGGGAGTCTAGAACCCTTCAAGCACAGTCTGAGCTCTGAAGACGCAAAAATTGAAACACCACCAAAAAAAACATAAACAAATGCCCTCCTGGGGCAGGAGAAAAGTCTGCTGACTTTTCTCAGTTATCATGCCAAAAACTGATTGTTTAAAGGGAATAATGTGCAGGGATTGAGGCAAAATTTATCAAAATGTAAAAGTGAACAAGAACTTTCTACAATAAAGGGATGCTGTAATGGCAGTTCCCAATCACATGGCACAGCTAGTCAGAGCTGCACAGAGAAGCCCAGAGGAAATTAAAAATTCTATTTCATTACGCCACATGGATGAGGGGTAGAAACAATACATGGACCACACAACGAACTGTGAAGACTTAAAAAACCCCCATATCTGAATCACTATTTCTTCATGAGTGAAGCAGGGTCCTGATGTGACTGCATAATTAGACCATCGCACTGACATCATGATGCAAAGCCAAGGCCTGCAAAGACATCTTCAACTGTTAAATCTGCTGCTTTCATCTCTGCATACTTCTGTCTTGTCACATTAATGAAAGAAAGCAGGTTATGTCATTATGATCATGCACCGCTTCTCCAGGGTACAGGTGGAGCAGGAAAGCAGGGACACAACACACACAAATTTCGCTAGGGCAGCACATGGTGACAATGCAGAAGAGAAGAGCGAGCCCGGGGTCTCACAGGACCAGTGAGCCTGGGCAGCACGAGTCACAGCAGGCAGCTGCACAGCCCAAAAGCAGCACTGCTAGGAGCTTCCCTGCAACCCAGCAGACTTAATCCACAACCCAGATAGTCTCCCACGAACTTGACTGTGCACAGCAGAACTTTATTAACCCCACCACTCACTGCAGCAGGCCACATCCTCCATAAACTGCTTAGTGATCAAGCCACCCTCAAGTGCACAGCCTCCTACAAATGCCTGGACTCTAGCAATGGGCTAGCTGCCTCCAGGGCTACCTACAGAGCTTCATTTCAGATTCACTGGGTTGGAAGACTTGAGGGAATCCATTATCATTGTCTAATTTTTTCCCTGCACATGAGCCAGATTCCCAATTCTGCAGCACAACCGGAACCAAAACTGTTGAAAGCTTTGCACTTACCAGTGAGAATACAGTTTACGAAACTCACAGCTCAGGATTATTTGATGGGCACTAACCAGTGTAAAATAAAGCCAGCAACCACATCTACCCCTCCAGCCTTTATAATTATCTGAAAAGAAAGGTATGATGAGATGCAATGATCCTGTCAAGGCAAAGATCAGGTGTGCTGACCAGGCACCATACAGCAAATGTTGAAGCCAAGGTTGTACCTCTGTTGTGAAGGGGTAAAAAAGGGGGGGAAGTGAGGGATTTGGTGAAAGTCAAGGGATGTTTCTGACCACTGAAGTCATGTGGAAGCAGAGAGAAAGAGAATAAAGGAGCACCTCAGATGTCAGAAAGGCAGCCACAACTTCTGAGGAAGCTGACCAGCACAGGGGAAGGCTATGTGAAGCACATGGGACACACAGTCTCACAACTGAAGAGGACTGACAACCTGTCTGGCTAGCGAGCTGTGCCACTACCAGTGTTCACTGGCACCATCTCCTGTGGCATCTGCAGATGGAACACCACCTCATCATCCACAGGCAATACAGCCACACCAGAAATGCACCACTGCTGCCACTTGTGCCTAAGCAAAAAAAAAAAAAAAAATTAAAAACATTTGTTTCTCCCCAACCAAAGAAAAGCCAACTGCAACATGGATGTTGGAGATATTACATTACCATACCGAAGTCATGATAAAAATACTCTAGCAATATTCTAACTCCTCTTAACATCTCTTTTTCTTTTTTTTACTTTCTTGTTCACTCACTCAAAGCAAATAGTAAAGAAAAAACCCGAAACAAACCCAAAAAGGAAATTCTAATCATCTTCCATGATTCTCTGGAGTAATACTCTTACAAAAGCAGTCTGGCAAAGACCTTGTGAGCTAAAGTGATTCGTAATTAATTGATAGTATTTCCAAGGAAAAGTTTCCATGAAATAATACATGGGAATCAGACATCTTGAAAACCAAACTAAGACACTTTGAACTACCTTTCTAACAGCAGTAGGCAAAACAACCACCAGAAAGCATAATACCAGTTGTAGCCACCGTCCCACTTTTTGAAAGAGTAAAAAGCTGAAATCCAACTTGGGAGAGGAAAAAAGTGAAGTAGGGACTCTGCACCACAGTTTGTAAACCTAGCAGCAGACCAAACAGGTGGGGTTTTTTGGCTTAGTAAACCTGTAATAAAGTCTTTGCCTGTCTTTAGTTTTACCCTGACACATCCTTTTGCAGTAAAACAAACGTAAATAGCAATGCAAGTTTCTGCAAGACACCACCTTACCAAAACCGTTCCGAACCAAAATCCAGCCCGCCGACCAAAGGCAGCATAAAATGGTTGATGGGAAGCGAGCACGTTACCCTGACAAACCCAACTGCTGTACAACGGCGAACAAAACTGACCGAAAAGCAGGACTCCATTTTTAATCGTGACGGAATTAAGTGGGGATTTTTCAGCGGAGCTCCGAACCGGCCGCTGCCGGCGAGCGCCGCGCTCCCCGCCCGCCGGGGATGCGCTCTGCCCCCGGACCGCGCTCCCGGCCCGCCCGCAGCCGCGGCACC
>VYZR01100549.1:12415-40653 GCA_013400675.1 Oxylabes madagascariensis | reverse complement strand
GATGTTGGTTCTGTGCAGCTGATCCAGTATGTGGGTCTCATCCATGAGCTTAAACGAGTCCAGAATGGAAGTCTCCAGGTGTGGGACCTGTACTGGTACTGGGCACAGGCACCAGTTTTTCATGTTGGAGTCCCAATGGTAGCAGCCCTGGGGTGTGTGTTGGGGCAGGAACTCAGTCTCTGTCACGGTGCAGTTACAAGGGAAAAACTCTTGTTGAGCTGTTTATACCAAATCTTGAGAGTCTTCTGGTTGTTTCAAAAACTCTGTGATTCATAACTTCATCAGATCCATACCCCCAGGAATTCTCTTGTGTGGGAGTGTGCAGAATAACCTTGGGAGGAATAGCAAAGGTTTTTTATTTTGGTCTGTTTAGAGGAATGCAATAAGAAAAAAAGGACTTGTAATTATGACGACAATTATGACTGCTGGTTTTCTTCAGAATTTAGCACCAGTGAAGTGCATCTCTTATATAGGGCAAGCTATGAGTTGTGAAATGACAATGCAGCTTTGGTTGTTCTAGGTCAGCATTGATGTGCATTGGATTTCAGGATCTATGAATGTCAGTCTGCCACATCATTTATATTTGGGTTTATTTTTAGTTTTTCTAGTTGAGTAAACTTCAAGTTTGTGGAGGTGCTATAGACTTCAAATGCCCAGGAGAAAGAATTTCAGCAGTTGCAATCTTGTGCCTCACTAAAGAAGTAAATCTTCCTTGGCAGAGTGTCGTGACTGTATCAAGTGCTTCTGCTCAGAATTTGTTGCTGATGAATGTTCTTTTGTCCTAAGATCATGAAGGCTGTTCCTGCAGAATATTACAACTTGCTGCTCGGTACAGGCTACGTGTGGACACCCCACTGACAGAGTAAGATTGTTCCTGAATGATGCCTGAGTGGTTTTGTTCAGAAGGGGTTAACTCACTGAGTAAGCATCCCTAAATGCTCAGTCACAGTGATGCTTTGCCAGATGAGGTCATGGATCCGAACAATAAAAAAAACAAACCCAAGAGGCCAAATGTGTCCGTGTCAGTGTAAATCCCAAGTACCATGAATCCATGCTGGATTTCCTATCCGTAATCCTACCAAACCTGGACATACCTGGTTCTCCAGTATTGTATCCATTCTGCACATGCTTGGTTGTGCAATCCCTGCTTAAAAACTCCCTGGCAACCTTGCAGGGGGCATGAACTTTCTCTTTGTGGAGGTGGGAGACAAGACAACTCGAAGAGCTGTAGGGGTTTTGGATTGGGTTTATCCTGCAAGCTGTTTTGGTGTGTGTGACAGCCTGCCTGGGGCAGCCCTGCTGCCTCAGTTCTCCTCTGCTCAGGTAGAAGCCAGCTCAGACAATGCTCTGTGTGAGCTGCAGTGAACCTCCCTGGACACGGGCACTGGGAGCGGGAGCAGAAAGCCCCATTGCAAAGTTTTTGTGAGACTGGGCAATGAGGAAATGAAGGAATGTCTGCCAATGGTTGGGACTGAGACTTTTTTGAGGTGGGGTAGAGACCAGAGATGAGTAGTGTTGCTGTCTATGACAGGATTGTTGTCCGAGGCAGGTTACACAGTGGAGCTACATGTACATATATGATGAAGGGAATGAGATGAGGAAGAAGAAGAGGGATGAGATTGTTTGGTTTTTTAAAAAAATAATTCCTGGACTTCTGAGCAAATGCTTTTCTTCAGTCAGATCCATTGCAGTTCATGCCTAGAGTAGTTTTTTTCCCCCAGCTCATCTGTAGTTCTTCTCCTCAGTGCACCTTCTCCCATGAGAAGAGGGAGAGCAGCTTGCTGCTGCGGGAGGAGAGCATCTGTGAATAACTTATAGTCATGTTCCATTCTGAAAAATCAATACAGCTGGGAGATTTCAATCTGAGGCAGTATGCTTGTTTTCATCTACAGCTCACATGAAACCTAAAATTTATGTGCATATTTCTCACAGAAGCTCCCATCTGTTACCTTAGAGCATGTTTTCATATGTATAAATAAGCTTAATTTGCACTTGAGAGTATATAAAAAATTACCTNAATCCTGATAGGACAGAGAAAGCTTGTCTAATTCTAGGAGTTTCACCTGAGCTGAAGAAACAGCAAGAGAAAGGAAAAGCTATCTGACTGCAGAAATGGAGCACTTAGAGGAAGGTTACTGATTGAAACCTATCACTGAAGGGTTTTGCAGTAATAGTCCTCAAAGCCTCTTCTGTTCCATTTGCATGGTTCAAAAACGTCTTGTCTATAAAAAACACCATTGTTCTCTGTTGTTTAACAACAGCAGGTTGCATTTTCTCAAATGATGCCTCAGTAAAGAAGAGATCCTGCTTTGCTCACTGCTCTAACTGGGGCTGTGCTAGGCTAGCCTCTTAACTGTACTCGGCAGCAGCCCAAATGTTGCAGTGCCAACACCCGCACCTGTCTGAGCTAGAAACTAGTTCATTTTGAAAACTTACTGGGATTGAGAAATAGTGGCCCATTTTGCCTGAGAGAGCAAGTAATGAATGTTAATGTGCAGTGAATTTGTCAAAAAGCATTAATAGGAAAAGAATGTGTGTTGGGAAGCAATTAAACCTGAGCTGATGGAGGAAGCTCACTGTACTGTAAGATTACCTGCCAAATATGCTTAGACAAACAAAATGTGCATTGTAAGTAACATTTCATGTCTTAGCTGTGACCTTAAGTGATATTTTAAGGGGGTATTTATTGATAAAACTCATGTATTTGTGCAAGTTATTTCTGAGTGGGCTTTGCAAGCTTTAAGAACTAACAGAGGACCAACATAAACCAGGTTGAAAAGGTCTTTTTCCAATATATCACTGAATTTTTGGGGTCCTGTTATATAATGAGTGATCTAGATTAAAGTTGCTGACATTCAAATAAAGGCACCCAGTGAGAAAATCCCAGCAGTTCTCTCACTGGTTCTTCTCACACTTCTAGAATGTATTTTTACACTTTCTTGAACAGATGAGACTGAGCTCTCTCATAGTGCTTTCTTTACTCTATAAAAGTGTGAAGCAGCCTTCTGTAGAGAAATAGGCTAGAGTCACTAGAGGTTCTCTGACACATTCTCAGTCTTCTCAATTTTCGTGACTGTACAACAAGAATGCCTGAGGCCTATTTTCATAAATACAAGCTATGCACTGTAATTTTAATTTAAGTAATGGTTGCTCGTAGATGAAATATACAGGCAACTTTCTAAATATATCAGTGTTGGTTAAACATCCATCAAAATTGCCACCTGGTCCTGTCCAGTTTGTCATTGTAGGTAGGAAAAAAGCTCTGAAGACTGCTAACCTTGAGTCTGCTACAACAGGTATGGAACCCAGGGTGATTCTGATGATTTGTTCCTTAAACTCTGTAGGATTCTGCAGTATAGGCTGGATATTAGATGATGGCAAAATGGCCAGGGATGAAAAGTCTATCCATTATCTCAAGAAACATTTAAAGCTAATTTTAATTCCATTCTTTTGGGGGCAACTATCTGGATAGCAAATAGCTCTAGATATGTCAGATATAAGTTTTTATTGAGTTCCTGGAAATACTTTTCTTTTTCTCTCAACTTCTGTGTAAAAATAGACAGGAAAGTAAGCCAAGTAATTTTTATCTGAATCCAATTCCTTATGTTTGAGCTTTCAGTGCAAAATTTCAGCATGATCCTTTGAAGAGTGTTGGGCTACTGTACTTGTGCAATGACTGAGGAAAAAGAGTTGCTGACAAAGAAAGACTCAGATCTTTATAGCAAAGGAGCTTATGGAAGTCTACGTCGGAAATGAGTTTAGATCTTGCCTGTAAATAGAAACTATATTTTTCAAACAAAATTATGTTTATTTCTGCCCTTTGCTCTCTACTTGTGAATAAGACATGAGTCAAGCATTAATCCACTTCTGCTTCTGAGTTATGGAGGTAAAAGAATGAGGGGCTAATTTGAGTGATCCAAGGAAAATGATTTATCTTTCTATTAGGTCTGCTGCTAAAGGTAGTTTATTGTATTAGATCACCCCAGCTGGCGCACATAAAGTTCTAATTCCTGTCTACAAACCTCACCAGTGATGCTTAACTGCATCCATAGAACATGGCTTAATCAGCTCAGTAAATACTGCAGCCAGTCTGGAATTTGCTGGATCCTGTATGTTTAGATACAGATACATTTGGGAATGTGGTGAATAAGTCTCACTTTCCAGTGTTATTCTCCGGAACCTGGCTGTATCCAGAGAAACAGAATTCCACAGTGTTTTGTTCTTGGTAATACCAGCCATTTTTCTGATAAATCCTGTATGAAGAAAGGAACTTTTCATGCTTCTTGGAAGTCTTTCTTTTCCTTCTGTCTTGCCACGCATGCTTATAATCTCTTCTAGGCTTCGTCCCCTAGGCTGGCTTCGTCCCTGCCAATTCATATATCTGCACTATGAAGGAAAGAGATCTTGAAATAAAGTAAGCTTCAGTACCATGAATTTAAGATCTAACATTTACAGTTCCTTTAGTTATTTTTCTTGTGCTTAAATTAAGAATTCATGTTCCATTAACAGCTATGGAAGATCTGAAGGCCATTCAGTGGACCTAAGTCAGACTTGGTGCAGTGTCCGTGTAGGAAATGTGACCACTTAAATTAGATGTTGAAAGTGGTGATGTCAATATCTTTTTTTTTCCTGACCCATTTCATAAGATAATGTACATATCATTTCTACTTTGTATTGTGAGTTAAAATTTTAATTCTATAACTGCATTTAAATGCGAACCATTTCTTTTCAAATTCGAGTCCTTAAATGATGTTTTTCCAATTCAAATATCATGGTAAAATATATTCCCCCAGAGGCTTGGTACAGTGTGAAAATGTGCGAATAATGGATACATGTGCAGTGTACATCTTCCTACCAGATGGTACTGCTCAAATTTATAGTGTGTTGCATAATTGCTTTAGAAGAGGCTGAATGAATTTGCTTAATTTTAAAATTTCTTTTGTAAATGTTGAAGGATTTTTCATGTAATGTGTGATGCTAGTTCATTGCCAGTTTTGCCACACCACTGATCTAAAGCACAGACACCTGAGTTAAAAGAAGATACAACATCCTATCTGTTACCAGTTGGAGGGCAAACAGATTTGATTTTTAAAGAACAAGTTTAGCTATTGATTCTGGCATATCAGTAGAAAAAGCCTTTTTACCTTTGGATCTACAATTCACGTAAGTCCGTGCATTGGTACTAGGAATGATTTTGGTTGATTATTATAAGAAAGCTTGGAAAACTTATTTTCCTTGCTGCTTCCCACGGATTTCTGTCAGGACATTTATTAAGTGTCCAAACTGTGGTCTTGCACGCCAGTAGTTGTTAGATTACTGCATTTAGCTACTTGTAGTGTGTATATTTCCTAGTGAGTCAGAAATTACCGTGGAAGCTGAGTGATGTTAGTGTTGGCTCAGGATGTTATCTTAATGGAACATATACTCCTTTAAATGTGCTTAACAAATTTAGAAAAATTCTCATGTTTCTTAACATTGTGTAAATGTAAAGAAAACCAGTAAAGCTGTCTGGGAGAAAATGCTTGCAAAAGTGTGCTGGGTGAGTCACTTTGTACAAGCAAATGTCTTCACTGCTTAAAATGAAGACCACTTGTAAAACATACACTTCGGGATGAATTACCAGGCTTCTGTCATTCTTGACCTTGTACAGAATTCTGTAGATGACTAACAATCCATTTGCAAATATAATCTGTGCGTGATTTCAGCTTAAGGGCAGTTTACGTTGGAGGAGGAAGGAAGCAAACCTGAAACATGGTAAAATCAAAAGTTTTGTTTTCATTTTCTGTGAAGCTCTATCTGCTGTTTTCTAGTGAAGTAGAATGGAACAAGATCTTGTTTTGTCGCCTGTTTCTGCCCAGCATTTAATTCACTTTTGGATTTGATAAGAACACTTGGATCCCTATAAGTCTGTGGGATCTGATGGGATTCATCCAAGAGTATTCCAGGAGCTGGCTGAGGCCTCAATGGGTTTTGAAAGGTCTCAAGAATCTGGAGAGGTACCAGTTTACTAGAGGCTGGCTAATGTCCGAATTTTCAAAAAGGGCAAGAGGGATGGTCCTGGCTACAAGCCTGATGATGTCACTTTGATGCCTGGTAAAACTACAGAGATGATCATTCTGGGAGTTATTGAAGAACTGAAAGACAGTGCAGTCATTTGTCACAGTGAGCACAGGTTCATGTGGAGGAAGTCCTGCTTGACATATTTCATTTCCTTTTCTAACAAGGTAACTCATCTAGTTGATCAAGGCAAGGTAGTTGATGTAATCTTTCTGAGTTTCAGTAAAGCTTTTGCTGTTGTCTCTCACAGGATCCTTCTGGACACGATGTCCAGCCCACATCTGGATAAACACTTCATGTGATGGATGAGCAACTGGCTCATGGGTTGACCAAAGGGTTACAGTGACTGGGGTGACACCAGGCTGGTGTCCTGCTAGTGTGGTTCCACAGGGCTCTGTCCTCAACCCTGTGCTCTTCAGTGTCCTCATACATGACTTGGATGTGATACTAAGTTTGCTGATGATACTAAATTGGGGAGAGCCATTGATTCCCTTGAAGACAGGCCCTGCAGAAAGATCCTGACAAACCAGAGGGCTGGGCGATCACCCACTGTGTGAAGTTTAACAGGGAAGTGCTGGATTCTGCACCTGGAATGAGGCAGCCCTGGATCTACATACAGACTGAATACGAGTCAGCAGGGGCTGATATCCAGGAGGGCTCTCGAGGGGCATCAGGCCCAGCATCACCAGCCAGGCAAGGCGGGGGTTTGTCCCACTCTGCTCTGCACTCTGGGGCGGCCTCACCTTGAATGTTGTGTGGTTTGTGGTGCCACGTGTCAGAAGGATCTGAACCATTAGAGAATGTCCAAAGGAGAGCCGTGAACCTCCTGAAAGGTCTGGAGGGGAAGCCATAGCAGGATCAGCTGGGATCACTTGGGTTGTTCAGCCTGGAGGAGACTGAGGGGAGACATCATTGTGGTCTTCGTGAGGGGAAGAGGAGGGGCAGACACTGGTCTCTGCCCTCTGTGACCAGTGACAGGATTCAATGAAACAGCTCTAGCTGAGTCAGGGGAGATTAGGTTGGGTATTTGGAAAAGATTCTTTCCCCAGAGGGTGGTTGGGCACTGGACAGGCTCCCCAGGGCAGTGGTCACGGCACCAAGGCTGCCAGGGTTCAAGAAGTGTTTGGACAATGCTCTCAGGGTGTGACTTCTTGGGCCTGTCCTGTGCAGGACCAAGAGTTGGACTGGGTGATCCTTTTTGGTCCCTTCTAACTCAGCACACTCTGTGATTCTGTTATAAGAACCTTCCCAAGCATAGTGAAATATTGTTTTTAGATGAAAGCTCTCTGTTTTTTATTTGTGTTTCAGGTTATTGTGCCAAGTTTTTAAATTTTCAGCCTTGTGTTTAATATGTTGAATTGAATTTGTGATTCATTTTTGTGTTGCCTTTCCATAAATTCTACTATCATTGCCACCACTTGTCTGAAACTGAGTAAGAACTGAGATGATCTATTTAAAATACAAATAGAAAACTAATATTTGAGTATTATTAAGTTACACTCATCTGGTTTGAAATCTTAAGAGCCCAGAATAGTGCTAGACTAACTGTCCAGTAATGTTGGTTGCTACTGAATGTTCAGAGAAGCTGACAGCATCTTTGTAGTTTTTCTCTTCAGATGAGAAAGAAATGTTTTGATTGGTTTGGAAAACCTTTGCATTGTGGCCATACACTCATGGTCAATATAACCTTGTTTCCAAGCAGGCTGTGACTTAAAGTGAAAGAACCTCTTTGCAAAGTTAGCTCTTTACATTTTAACTTTAATTTAATTTTCTGTCCTGTTCAAAAACTCCACTCAGCTTCCATCTCAAGAATTGCATAACAAAATTCGTCTCAATAAGCTGTGTAAATATTCAAATAAATACTGCTTGGTGCACATAGTATTTCTGTGAAAAGGATGGTGTGTGCTCTTTATTTTCATGGTTAGAACCCTTTTCACTGTTTTTGAACCTCTTCAGGGCTCTCTCATACAGACTGTGACTCCATAGGCAGCACTCCTAAATTCACTGTGGTATTGCTTCTCTTCCATCCCCTCCACACAGCAGACAGGAGTGTCTCTGTCAGCCTTCGCTTTGCTTGCCTAAACCAGACAGTGGGGTGGGTTCTTGGTATTGTTCCTGTAACCTCTCTCTGTACTTGCACAGTTTCAAGTATCTTTCCTGAGAGTGGTAACAAGAATTGTACAAACCAGTGTTTCAGCTGTATGTTCATTGGTGCTTTGTGCCCACCAGCACTAACATTTCTGCAGCTGAGCTACAGATGAGACCAATGCATCCTGGGATGAACTTTTCACATCACATAATGATCAATGATTTAATTTAATTCATGCCAGGTTATACATCTTGGGAGTGAAATAGCACCCTAGTTCAGTGCTATGTGAGGTGTCTTAATATTATTGACCTTGTCTACCAATACGCAATATTTATTTCTGCAATAAATGTTTACCTAGAACAGCTTTTATACCACTTTAAAAGCATGATTTTTTCAAGGTTAGATAGTGTTGAATCTACATTTATCTTCTGAATTCAACATATCACTCATTATCAGAGGCTGTGGATTCTTTTATGTGCTGGGAGCAAAGAGGGAGCCTGGTTCTGCTTCAGATTGTCCTCTTTTTCTATTTTTACTATGTTGTTCACATCCTTAATTTGATAAACCCAACAAAACAGCTTCCAATGCATTTTGAGTAGTATCGAGAAGACTGAATAAAAGAAGCCTTAGGTTGAGACATCCTGATTACCCCAATTAAACCACTGTAAATTCAGGGTACCTTCATGGTTCTAGCTGAACAGCTAGAATAAGATAATGGTTTAAAAACACTAAATGTAAACCATTCAGTTTCATTTAGAACAATGAAAGTTTGTCTGTTTCTTTTTATAACTTCTGAGAAGTTTCTGGGACATACTCTTTTCCATAAGGTCTGTGGGTTTGTGCAAGGGGGATTTGTCAGGGCTATAAAATTAGCAGGATTGTGTCTGTCCTCCCTTTTCTAGATGATGAGATGTAAGTTCACATTATTGAACAAGCTGGTTAAGATGTATCAAAAAGAGGTGACTGCTTTGTTCATTAGAGAAACAGCAAGCTATTTTCAAAGCCATTGAAAACTAATTTAAACTTTATCAGTTTAAATTTGTTAAAAGAGAATCAAGATGACCTCTTTGATTCTAAAATATTGACACAAAAACACTACTGAAAGGGGCAAAATACAAATTACATTAAAAGCACAGTGGTGACAGCAGCCACCACCTTACTAGAACTAATTTTATGGATTTTTAGTATAATAATTTCTTTTGTAAGATTCCCTAGAGAAATCTTGACACGTAAAAAAATTAAACAATCCCAAAATCTCTAGAACTGTGTAAAGGTTGCAAGAAATAAATAATTAAAAAATTATATAGCTGCTTTAATAAACTAGTGTTCACATTGTGGTCCAGACAAGATCTGTCAAACGCTCATTAACACCAAATTAACCCTTATTTTAAGCAGTAGCTCTTTTGGTCAAACTGTGTCATTGGTGGCCAAAATGCTATTAATGACAGTATACTGGGAATCCAGCAAGGACTATCTTAGAGCAGTTCTACATGTGCCAACACCAGCTTTCCATGATCTTCCTGGCACTCTGAGAAGTGTGTAACAATTGAAATGATACCTGTCATTCAGTTTGTCGGTAATTTGGTAATTGCACAGCTTGCTGAACTTTGTTCTGAATCTGTAATTAGCTACTTCTAGCAGAAAAATGAGTTACTATTCTAGTCTACCCAAGACTCATAATTGACTAAATTTGGATCTTCCAGGAGTCAGTATGTCTGTCTGTATTTTAGCCTCATTTGTGACTTCATGGAAGACTAATCTTTGCTTTGTACTTCATGGCCCATTGTGCTCCATAAGGTTAAATGTAGCCTACTCTGTATAACTGTTTTATAGATGTAAAATAATATATTTGTTTTACTAATGGTTAACTTTTAAGACTTTCAGACATGCTTGCTCCCTGAACTCCTGGAATATGGGTTTCAGACTAAAAGGTTTGTACTTGATTATATGGACTTTAATAAATCTAGCAATCAAGCCATGCAAAGTAGAATGGATGTGTTGGCAATGTAGCCAGACTGTCTAGAATTCAAAGTGATTTAGGGAGAAAAGCAGGACCTTGGATGGGGGAAGGCTGTGCTGTAATTTTTAAGCTTTCAGATGCAAGATTTATATATTCTTTTTTTTTCCCTTTTCAGTAGGGGGACAAAAGAATAATTTTGTTATTAAAGTAAGAGGCAATGGATTTAGAGAACATATTTTACAGCTGCACAAAAAGAGCAGGTTACATGCATTTGTTCTAGTAGTAACAATACCATGCTGGATTTATATATTGCCCTACATATTTTTGATAATTTATGGCAGAATTTCCTATCTGTAAAACAGATAATGAAAAGGATAACTCTTTTAATGAATTTTCTTCTGTGGTACTGTTAATTTTGTCTCCTCTGCTCAAGATTTTACTTAGTGGAGGGTTGTTGTGTATAACAGAACCTTCACTGAGTTTTATCCTTTGGAACACTACAAAATTTCCTTGCTACAGAAATACTTTAGCCCAATCTAGAAGCAATAAAAACTGAAGTCACAAGGAAAATCATGTCCTAAGAATGTGACAGTTGCCTTGAGAAATAATTTACCAGTGTAGGGAAGTTGTGCACTGTTTTGATGAGCTTTGCTCACAAGTCAGAGGATGTCTTGAAGTAGTAGAAAGAGGGCTTGGCACCATTTGTTCTTTCTTCCAGACGGTCCTGGTGACAATATAGGTTACATCTGTTTGTCTGGACATGTGATGCTGACTAGTGGTGACTTTTTGAAGTCTGGCATATGCGTCAAAGCAAAGTGATGAAGTGCTGAACAAGGCCAAACCATTTAAGGACTTTGGTGCAACCTGGAACAAGGCCTGGACTATTTTGGTTCTTGGCCTGAGTGAGATCTGCTGTGCACGTCTGCACCTCAATCAGCATTACCAAAGCGTGAAAGAGAGCCAAGAATAAAAGAGTGAGAAATTGGTCTCATTCCAAGGCTGTGGGCAAAGCTGCTTTGGTGGAGAAGCAGCTGGGACAGCTGTGGTGGAAGGGGCAGTGTGGGGTGGGAGAAAAAGTCCTGCTGGGCTCAGCAAGGGCAGGCAGGTGCTGTGAGGAGCTGCTCCCCTCCCTCTGCTCAGGCGGAGCTCCGTGTCTGGGGCTCTGGAATGGTTCCTGAAAGCTGGGCATGCTGCAGTCCTTGCTGAACCTCTTTGTAGGGAAACGGCGAAGAAGGCAGAATGAAATGTTGTTGGAGAGTGTGTGAGTGTGTAAAAATCTGTATTTGTATATACACACCTGTGATAAAAAAAAAGCATGACTTTGACATGACATCGACAAATGAGAGTATATGTATTTGGAACTTCCCACTGTGTGTCTGCCAGATTTACAGGGGGAATATTTAAGTCAACCTGAGGCAGAAAAATCAAGAGCAGTGAGTTTCTGGCTCAATGGAGCATATTTCACCTCCTCCCCAAGGGGAAATGTAGAACATTTCCTTATAATTCAGGTGTGTAAATGAGAAGCACTCCGGGTGCATTATATCAGTCTTTTCTTGTGGCTGCAGCTTACTTACAGAATCATTTTTTCAGCTGTGGTATTTAATCTGTGGTCACTCTCCTTATAAAATTAATCTGGTAGTTCAGATTAATTTACATCTGATTTAGATGTTAAGTAAGAAATTTAGGTTCTAGCTTGGTTATTTACATAGTTTTATACATTGTAGCAGTGTGACCATCAGTGTATAAAAGATGTTTTTGGAAAAGATTATATTATCTATGAGCGTACTGTTTCTTTCTTTAGACTTCTGCCCTGTTCACTTAAATTAATGAAGATGCTGCCTAATTTATTAGATAACAAAATATTGTTGATGCTTACATTTCTGAAGAATCCTGTAAGGTACATAAAAAGTGAGTTTTGATCCAAGCTGAAATGACAGCACTGTCCTACCCTTTTATTCATTAGCTACTTTGAGGAAATAGCCTTTGACACATACATCTCAGAACAAATGTATTTTACCCTATTATTGACAGGCTAACAGCCCTGTATAAATCAGTGTTTCCTGCAGTTCAGCTCTTAGCCTAATTTGCTCTAATAATAAGGTGCCCAGGGGCTGAGGTTGCTGTACAGGGGACCGATTCCTCGTTCTGGTCTCGTAATATGGCTTTCATCACTTGCAGTTTCATTATTTCAATACCGTTGCACCATTAACCCGGGAACATTCATGGACATGCACACGGGTATTGGGAGAATTTCTTGGGTCAGTGAAACAAAATCTCAGAATGTGTTGGGAGGAACCTCTAGAGGTCACCTGGCCCAAATCCCAGGCTCAGGCAGGGTCACCTAGACCAGGACTGTGTCCAAACAGCTTCTGAATATCCCTGAGGATGGAGACTCCACAGGCTCCCTGGGTGACCTGTGCCACTGCTCGGTCACCCTCACAGTGAAAAAGTGTTCCCTGACGTTCAGAGGGAGCTCCCTGTGTTTCAGTTTGTGCCCTTCTCTTCTGATCCTGGCCCTGGGCACCACTGAAAGGAGCCTGCTCCATCCTCTTTGCATCCTCCCTCAGGAATAGCAAACAGTGACAGTGAGGAAGGAAAGTGGAAGGAGAGAGGAAGCTGTCATACCACTTGTAGCTAACATCAAAAGTGATGTGGGAAAGCGTTCAGCATTTCAGGTGAAAAAGCATTGCCTGCCTTGAGGTGTTTATCTGGATTTGTCTTTGTAGTTGGTACGGATGGCAACACCTTACTTAGATTTTAACATAAGAGCTGAGTGTATTTTTATCTTTTTGCTATTCTGCTTGTATTGACATGATGATATGGGAATGATCAAGTGTTACAGTCGTCCAGGTTTTCTTGTCTGAGCATTTTCAAGGATGATGGGCTTTCAATGAGAGACAGCACAACAAAATGAGGATTGAAATATGGTGAGTGCTGCAAAACTGCAGAAAAGAAAAATCATGCAACTGCCTGGAATAAGGTATTTGCATTCACTTCCTACTCTTGCCTGAAACAAGGCTTTTCTCCCTTTGCCTTTAAAACAGAAGTTTTCTTTGAAAATGGTTTTATATAAGCCAGGACTGCAAATACAGTGGACTCCAGGTGACTTTGAGCAAGATTTTTGAGTCCTGGCGATATTTGCTTATTTATGTATTTAATTTTGAAGGTTTTTGAATACACGTTTTCCTTTTGAAATTTGAAGAACCTTAAATTGTCTGGAAAACTTTTCTTAAATTCAGAGTGCAGGGGTAAGTTAGATGTGACTTTTGTACAGTGATATAAACTGGGACTTATTTAAATATCTTGTGCCAAAAAGTGCAGAAATGCAGTACCACAGAAAAAGAGTCCGTATTTTAAATATTTAGACTCTAGAACATGAGATTAAAAAGGCAGAAAAAAAAGTGCAAGATTGTTCCCTAAATCTGGTATTTTACTAATAATTTAAGCTAAGTATATTTTTAAATGGTAATCTCACAAGTACTAGAAAAGTTTTGGATGAACATGATACAATCTCTGAGGGGGAAAAGAGCCCCAACAAATCGACAGATTTTTAAAAGTAGCCTGCATCATCAAATTCCACTCAGGTCAGTTTACTATTTCAGTAGGCTCTGCAGGATATGCCAAATGAAGATAATCTGCATATATGTGAGTATTTGTTAACAGAAACAGTAAAGAAAACTCTGCTTCCTTTGTTTTACTCCATGAAGATCTTGAAACCCCTTTCTAGTATGGCACAAAAATGCTCCAATTTAGCTTCTGAACTTCCTTCCTTTCCCTCTCTCCTCATGTGCAAGCTGAAGTGGAAATTTCCTAAACTGTAAAAAACCATGGGCTCTGGATATACCTAATATAATTTTAATAATCTGGAAGGTGTGAAGAGGTAAATCTGTCGATAATCACAACCCCAAACTGAACTCAGTTTTTTGAAACAAGGGCAGAGTATAATAGGAACTCAGCAGCTGCAGTGTGTTAGTGTACTTGATTACTGAAGCACAAAGAAAATCCAGTAATCTGCTAGAATCTAATGCAGTGTTGTAAAGTTTTATTAGCTGCTAGTTTGAATATGATTGTGAAGAAATTAATAGTGGAAGATTCATATTATCTTCTTTTCACTGTTTATGTTTAGAAATGCTTTTTTGTCTTCTCATGGCTGAATATACTGCTTGAAATAATTTTTCTCTGAGTAGCCAGTATTGGTTTTTTTCCTAATAGAAGATTGTATTTTGCGGCTTTGATAATGATCAGAAAACACTCAGAGAAGCTCCATTTGGTTCTGCAGTGTAGTACATGAAACACACTGAGATACAAAAAGCAGTTAATCAAATTTTAGTTCCCCCTTGGCCTTTTTATTATCTACAGAAGTATAACTATGCTTCTTCAATATATTCATCATAATTTAATTTCTTTAGCCATTTAGGTAATTTTCTGTTCTTTAAGTGTCCTTTTTTGTCTGACACTTGTACCAGTGTTTGGAAATGGCAGACAGTTTTATAGGTGAAATCTTAGTGGTGCCTCACAGAGATCGTCTTGATTTGTGCCAAGTCTATAAAAGTGGCACAAAATGATAATGGCTTTCTCCTACCTTTGGTACATTCTTTTATAGCTGGTTGAAAAACAGAAAGCTGCTAAAGTAAGAACTTTTCTCTGTCATTAATATTCAGATAATTCATTTTTTTTATGCTTTCAGTGATAATTTTCTGGTGAGCCCCTGTTTAAAATGGCTTGCACTTGCTTACTATGACAATCCTGCTGCCCATTGAATTGCTCACTGCCCATTGAATTTTATGTTTTAATCTCACTGCTGGATTGCCCTGGAGCTGTTGTCCAGCCTCTGCTGTTCTGTCCCTGCCTTTCAGATCTACAATCAGGTGTCTTGATTCATGCAAAGGTAGCACTTGGGATGGTACTGCTGGCTCTGGTTCTAATGTGAAACAGCTACTAAAATAGTCTAATTTTCCAAAAGCCAGAGTTTAATCTTTACACTGTTGAGAAAGCAAGATTTTCATTGCACAACTGTTGGCATGATAATCAATGTGAACATTAGAGTCCTAGACCGCAAACAAAAGGCACATCTGTTCTCTCTGTGGAATTTTTTAACATATCTCATTGACCATTCAGTAGACTTATCTCTGTCTTGTTGGCCAAAACCAATAAAGAAGTTTATGAAAATGTTTTAGTGGCATAAATCTGAACAACCCTTTTCTTGATCAAGGCCACCTTCTAGCCCATGAGCTATGTCAAAGCTTTTGTGGCTAGGAATGCATCAAAAGGTCTTTGGTCAGAGATGAAGGTTAAAAAAGAGTTATATTAAAAATTCAGTTAGAGTCCTTAAAATAGTAAGTATGATGAAGCACCTGACTAAACTCACTACAAAAGTACTCCTTTTTTGTTAGGGCCAGTATAAAGAGCTTGTCTTAGCACTGAAAAAACATATGTGAATGCACATTTTGGATGTAGTGTAGCATTTGCTTTTGTCACAGGCTGCAGAAATATTGGCTGATATAAATCCACAGCTGACAGAAGTCACATCTCTGGATGGTCTTCCAGGGTATTGTCCAACATGAGAACTCAATAATCAGCTGTCAAAAACCCTCCTAGTTCTAGTAACTCAAAAATTTGCTATTCATTTTAGAGAATTTATGTAAGTCTGTTTCCTAGTGTTGGTATTCCCATGATACTGCAGTGTTCTTATTTAACTTAGAAGTTTGCAACCTGCCAAAGATTAATCTCTCTGCACCAAAGGTAGCAACATCTGCCAGTATTTATATCAAGAATTGGGAGAAAATTCCAAGTGTAGAGGTGTAATAGTTTTTGTTACAGAAAGGACAACCATCACCCATACCCAAGCACATATACACTGGAGCACATGCAGCCAGTGCAGAAGTGAGGCTCCATTTGTGAAGACGCTATTTCCAAAGCACTTGACAATGCAATTTTGCTTAATCTTTAAGCTGTCTCTTGGAATTAAAACATTTAACCTCTAAGCTGCTTCCATGAGGAGCAATCTCAGAGATTTACCTAATTGTTCACAAATGGTAGTCCTTATGTTTATCTTTAAAGATAAGTAAAAGGACACAAATTATTCTGAAGGAGATGCAGCTTTTCTCCCAGCCTTTTCTTCTGAAAACTTCTTACTTTTTCAAAACTTTCTCTGAGAGCTTTGGTCTTACCAAAGAGAATTCTGGTGGGAAGTATCTTACTCTTCCAGATGTATCCGTTGATACTTTTTTTTTTTTTTTTTGCGTTTTCCTTCTTTATGATACCTGGGCAAGCCATTCCAATTTACGTGACAAAGGAATACAACTGCTGTGTGCCTAGAACACCTGCCACAGATTGAAGAATTCTGGGTGCACCTAGTGAGAGGTTGAATCATACGTTTATCATACATTCATACAGCACAGTTTTTAGAGAAATCTCTGACCCTTCGAGAGAGAGACGTTGCTGCAGCATCTCCTGACAAGGGGAGGAGTCTCGTCAAGATGTTTGCAGCTCTAAGGAAATCCATTAATACTTGAGGTAATGATAAATGAAATACGATATATAAAATATGAAATGGAATAAATTCCAATTTGTGTTTCAGTTGGAAGATCCATGGGCTGTAACCTGGAGTCTGTTTATAGCACGCAGGCAACAGGGTAGGATAGGTGTGGTCCATGGGAGATTGTGATCCTTTCAATGATTCTTTCTGGGTGGATGTGAATGTACTTTCTATTGCAGAATGCATCTTTTCAGACACATAGGTGGCTCACAGTAACTTTGTTTATAAACCCTGGGTGATGGGCTATATGCTCTATATGCTGTGTTGGTCATCCATACAAAAACTCTTCATGCAGAAGGGCATTTGCACAATGCTTGACTGCTGATTGAGAAGAAGAAACACAGTGAAAGGGTTCTCTCTGCTTCTGCCATGTGACAGCCTTGTGACTCGTGTGCTGGACAGGTCTGAGGTTGGGGGGCTTCAGGAGGCCTGGGGGTTACAAGCTCTTATAGCAGTGCCTGCTCATTCCTTTGTGAAGTGAACAGGAGGGACTAGGATTCTTTCTCTTCAAATCTGTAAGACAGCAGGCAGCTGTTGCTGTAAGCAGACAAGCCTTTTTTGGAAGACTTAGGCTGCTTTCTGGTTTTGCTTTTCTTTTTTATTGACACTGCTCTTTTCACCCCTTGTCCCTTATGCCTTTGAGTGTCCAGTACAGTTTGAGTTCCAAGTAATCACGAATCAAATGCTTAGCATTTGATTAGCAGACAAAAAAAAGATGTTAAAGACTGAAGGGTTTTTCAGGCCTTAAGCCTGGTTCAGGAATTCAGTGATACAATTTTTGTATTTTAAGGCTGAAGAGTAGGGACAGACATACATTATTCTGAACCTGTTTCCTGCCTGGGTGGTAGAGAGAGGTGGTTAAGCCTCCTCCCCAGTTCTAACTTGTAGTGCTCTGCCACTGTGTTAATACTCAGTGCATGCTCTCAGTGATGAAATATGAAAACATTTTGATGGTACTTAGGAACAGGACACCACCATAAAATTTGCTTTCCACTGTGCTGTCTGACTGCTGTCTCCTGAGCAGCATATGCCAGTGCTTTGCTTGTTTGCTTCATCACTGCCTGGGTGTCAGGCAAACAGGTTGTCACAGGTAAACCTGCAGATGGTTTTCTTTGCTTTGATCCAATTTGTCTAATTTGTAGGTTCCTTGTGACTTCCTGCTTGTCCCTGAACTGTGAGACATCGCAGTATTGGAGCCACGTGAAAACACTACGCGGCTCATTTTCAACTAAAGTACCCCGAGCATGTAATTATAGCAATTAGTAAAGCTCCCTCTGTCTTTCAGCATTCTCCAGAAAACACCCTCCTCATGCCAGTTGAGTAAAATGCCCTAGGTCAGTAGCTCCACAGACAAGTCATTATCCTGATGTGACCAGGATAGGGTTTACTGCGTGTAATAAGACAATATATCAGCTTGGCAAAAGATGTGTAATGATATTGTTGTTTGGGATTTGGAACTGGAAAAAACCAAACTCTTTCTTTTACGGTTTTTGTAGTTACCTTTTTGCAGTGTCCTCATCCACTTCAGTACTGGGGAAGATCATAAACACCATTGGAGAGCATTTGGGATTTTACTGAAAATATCTTTGAAGATATCATCATTCCAGGGATATGGTTACTTGTCTACTTCATGCATTGAAATAAAAACATTTTTTTGTTTGAGTTTTCTTTTATTGGTAGTTTTAGTGTTGTGGTTTCTTTGTTTGCTTGTTTTATTTTTTAAACATTTTTATTCTCAATTTAATTTAATTTATCTGCAAAAGCAGACAGTTAAAATGGTTAAATACAGAAACCACTGGGGTTTAGAGTCTGTAAGGAAACAAAATTTATATTTATGGCTGATTCCATACTGTGGTGCGATCCTTCTTCCTTGTTGGCTTAGCTGATAGTCCACATGGCTGGGTCAGAGTTCAGCACTATTGAGAGTTGGCTTGATTTAGCATTTTTGAGGAAAAGACCATTCTGTGCCCCAGGAAAAATCTGTCCAGCACTATGGAGAAAACTGAGAACACCAAAAAATGCAGCCATATAAATTACTTCAGTTCAAGACCTGTGTTATTTTCAACATCACCTCCATCATGGCTTGGTTTAACTGTTTTATTGCTTCAAACTCTTTCAGACCAAATCTCTTAGCTGTGAGTTTTGTGGAGGGCTGGTGAAGAGGGTGCTCCATGACATTCTTCTAGAGTAAATCAGGGGTTTGGAAGCGTTGCAAGAGGTTACTGGATGGAGAATTGGTGACTGCCTCTCTTGTTTGTATCCTGCCTATATATATATATATATATGTATAACTTACTTAAAGGGATTTAAAGCAGAGTTTAGTACTGCAGCAGATTTCTTGCAAACTCTTGGCTTTCCTTGTGTGTCTTTGCATGAGATGATAGGGAGTGGGCAATTTTCTTCAGCAGGATATTTATATAGATGCGAGCTCTTGTGGCATGTACGCTCGTGTATATTAGTTCCTTCTTTTTATAGACTGGTGATCTGAAATAGAAGTGACTGGCAAAGAGAAATGTCTTCAGGCACTTGAGCATCTTAACAGAATACAAAATAGTCCATAATATATATTTACCTCCCTAAACAACAAACTTTTTTCATGAGTCCTCTCTGAGGTTTAAGTGGAATTGTTAATGATTCTCACTAGTTTTCTCTCTCCAGATTTTATTATATCACCTTTGCTTACAAGTTTTCTCAAGATGATCATTGCACAGCACAGTTCTTTTAGTATAGCCAGTATGTCAAGAAGTGTTTATGTAATCTGCCAAGCAGTGTGTCATCCTATGCACCTGGCCTGGCGCTTTTTACAAATCTCACCTTTTGAAGTCAAGCTTGTAACAGAAATGTGCTGGTCTCTGAAGGTGCACAAGTTCACTTCCCTCAGTGGTAGCAGAGGGATGGTCATTGTAGTGCACTTGTCCCCTGAAATATGGTATGGAATGTGAGCATGTAGTTTTTCTGCAGGGGGTTCTTTGTGTGGTTTAAAGACCCAGAATAGGCTATCAAGCAGAAAATAGAAGCAGCTACCCAGGTTAAAAACAAAAAATAGTTTGTTTAGCAGGTAGAAAAAATCTTGCCATGCTGTGTCTATGCAAAAAAACAAACAAAAAAACCAAAACCAAAAAAATTGTGTGGAAGGAATTTAATAAATCAAAGTTTGTAGTTTGCAGACCAGTGAATAGCTTTTCTGTAGCTCTGCACTTGCTCCATATTTGCTCCTATTCCAAAGTGCAGGCCTGAACCTGTTTTTTTTTAGTTAAGAGTTTTCTTGTGTGCTTGATTACCAGTCTTCAGCATCTCGTGTATCCATAAATACTGTTTTTATTCCTTATGTTCTTTGCATGATTTGATGTACATGGGATCTTTATCTGTCCTAAAGTCCAGGATAGGATGGTGCATGCAGAAACCTCACAGGTGAGGGATAAATTAATGCTAATGATTGAATTTATAATGTAATTTGGAAACATTCTTCTTCAGTTTTTTTTTTTTTTGGTTTTCTTTTTTTTTTTTTTTTTTGACAAATGAACCTATTTCTACAACTTTCTTCATCTCCTTCTCTTTGCCTTGCTCCATGGTTTCTCTTTTCTCCAAAGAGAAACAAGTCACATATTTTAGCAGTTTTTTCCTGACCTTTCCTGCTCAGCTCCTCAGCAATTCTGTGTTTTGATGTGTTTATTCAACCACATCTCTAAACAGCCTTATGACTTAGAAGAAATGGATTGTCTAATCACATCTGTGAGCCATAGGCAATTGAGAATACTTACTTGGGTGCATAACTGGCCAAAATATTTCATAAGCATCCCTTATTTCTTGTGCTAAGCTTCACTACAACAAGATAGAATCTAAATGTTGTAAATAAGTCATTAAAACAATGAAATTCCTTACAGTTATAAAACGGATAACTCAGTTTGCATCTGGTTTTATAGGAAAGCTTGCCTTGCTGAACTGGTTGCATCACATATACAAGCCACAGATGGTTTTCTTGCTACAGAAGAGTATGAACAGCATCTTCCCAAACCATCTTCCTTTCTTTCTGTTTGGTCTCTGAGGTAGCTGCCCCCAGGGCTGCAGGGGAGGCCGCTCCTGCGCTGAAGGCAGCAGCAGAATTGCCTCTTTTCCAGGCTGCTGTGCTGGGTTTGACCCCAGGGCGTGGTTTGCCCTCCAGGCTGCCAGGACACACTGCTGACTCCTCTGGAGTTTGCTGCCGACCAGCACCCCCAGACACCTTTTTCTGGGAGCTTTTAGTTGTCTGGGTTCTGTGAAACCATACGGGGAATGTCTGAGTGATCTGCTAAGAGCTCTGTCCTCCTCTGCCCGGGCATGGCCACTCACCCTGGCTGTCAGTGGAGCTTTCTTCGCCTGTGGATTGTTCCTTGACCTTGAATGAGAATTGTGCTGGTGCTGTCACCATGAATAGCTGTGAGGGGGTGCACACAACCTTTTCATCAGCAAACTTGACCACAGGCAGATGCTTCTTCAATGTAAACCTTAGTGACCTCAGCAGGTCTCTGTCGTTTTGCATTCTGTTCACAGTGGTTGTTTTGGTCTGTTTTAAGGTCCCCTGTACCAAAATAATAGTAGGATCAAACTAGTCAGCAGCTGCAGTGTACTTGTGTTATTCAGATAGATGAGAAATGCGCAGAGAGCTGAGCAAAGTGTGTATAGAATCTACTAGAAGTAATTATCAAGAGATTCTTGGTCCAAAGCCACCATAGTTGCTATTTTACTTCTCGCTATAAGAAGTTAAGCTGTGTATACTGTGCTGAGCAGATGGAATTTTTTGCTTTTTAAAAAAGGAACTTAATAAGAACAGGAATTCTTGATGTTGTCATCACCTACTTTGCCACGTCCTCTGGCTTTGTTACATGCATATCAGCCATTGAAAAATTTTTTTTAAAAAAATAAAGTTATGCCAGGGCCCGCTGTAGTCTGGTCAGAATCTATCTGTCACAAAATACAACTAAAATATTTGGTTCGATAAAGAATTCTTTATGTAGCTGGTCACTTCTATTGTTGCTGTCCTCTTGGAAAGAGTTTCCGTTCTGAAATGTGGGTTTCCATGCAGGGCTGCAGCAAAATTTTCCTGTTCAGGATAATGACATGACAAACCACAAGTGCAGTGATGCTGTTGGATTTTTTAATGCAAATTTGCTGGTGTGATCTCTGCGAGAAGATCAAAACTAATCATGCTGTGTTTGATAAGTTGCAAATGTAGTGAACAGTCATAACTGTATGTTTTCTTACTTCAAAAAAAAAGAAGATTGCTATTATAAATATAATGTGTTTTGAGACTCCAGATCTCTAAGATCAAGTCTTCAGATAACACAAAGGTTTTGCTCAATTTTGTCACCTGACAGAGATAAGAGAGACCTTTCTATTGATGTATCAGTTTGTGTGTGTAGGGCAAAATGAATATCCATAATTAGGCCTACTGTACCTGGGGTTTTCAGTGTCTTTTTTTTATACATAAATCTTTCTGGAATTGAAGCCTCTGGGATGTTTGCCCAGGCCACCTGGAAATCCTTGATATATCCACTGAATTGGGCAGGTGACCTGTTCCCATACTCTAAAATAATTGTGTTTTGATGTGTTAGATTTCCTGTCCCAGTGGGTGACCTGTATAACATGTGTACAGGTTTGTCTGGGAAATTCTAGAATATCTTATGCTCTCCACGTTGAAAGCTATTGTAGAAAGGTCAGCGGGTATTATCTCTTTTTGCTGAACTGGGAGATGACAGTTTCATTTCAAAGCTTGTTTTTCTGCCTGTTTGTAGTTCATTCTCACATTGTCTGAAACACATTAAAGACCTGTTCAAACAACAGCACAGATAAAAATGCAGAAGAATGATTATAGAAACTACATATGGTACACAAATGTATGGTGTATAAACGTTATGCAAAGGAAAGTATTAAATCTTTTATTTTCGAGGAGTTCACACAACAGTGAAATGTTGAAAGTTTCCTAAAAGTCAACACTTAAAGTGAGGCGATTTTTTATTCAGTAAGCCATTGTTGGGAAGCATACCCATAGCTATTAATTATATAGCAGTTCTAGTAACCTTGAAAGTTGTGTGGAATGTTTTCCTTTGTGGGTTTTTTTTGTTTGTTTTGGGGTTTTTTTGGTTTCTTTTTGAGAAAGGAGGCTTTTCTTTCTCCTTATGACAGGAAGATAGAGAACATGGTTATCTCAGAAAAAAAGAAATGATTAGACAAGCATGATTGGAGATGAGGGAACACCCAAGGGACAACTTCACAAGCCTTTGCTCAGTCAACCGTGCCGTGAAGTGCAACCTTGTGGAAGTAAAGGCACCCGAGAGGCACAGGCAAGGCATGGCCCAAAGTCCACAGTCCCTAAGTCTTCTGTAGGTGCAGCTTCATGCTAAAATAATTTAAAAGTACTCTAGATGCAAACTGTGATTTGTTGCTGAGCTTGCCAAAGCATATATATTCTGCTTGAAATCAAATACATTTTTATTATAGCACAAAGATGAAAGTATATACAATTAAGATTAGAGTTTCATTGCTCTGGCAAATGAAAGCAGGGAAGGAGTGGTCACTAGTCTGAGCTTGCTAGATCTAAAACCTTACAGGGATCACTTTATAAGGTAAAAAACAGTTTCTAACAGAAGATGTCCCATTTGATATTTCCTTTATTTCTTGAAATTAATTTTAACTAACATATAAGGAGTTGCAGACTAGATCAAATAATCATTTTTTTTAGTGTATCACATAAACCCCCTCAAACTATTTTCTCATTAGAAAGACTATTTATACTGCATCTATTTAAATAAAAGGCATTGATATCATCTACCAGGAAAATGATTTGTTGAAACTTGGCTGGATTCTAGCAAGTGTATTTTTATATTCTTTGGGGAAGTGGGCAATGTGAATGTGACAGTGACTTGGAGGAGTGGTGGTTCAGTGAGTGCTGGTGGGATCAGTGTGAGGCAAGTGTTAGATAGATCTTGGGGATGCAAAGGCTGTTTGCTCACTGTGTTTTCCGTGTGGGCAATGATCCTACAGTGAGTCCCTGTTTGTGTGCTGGTGTTGTGGGACCTTTGTGGGAGCTGCACAAGAGTGGGAAGGATTTGGCCTTACTGAAGTGGTGGGCACTGATCCCACAGTCCAGAGCAGAACTGAGATACACCCAGCTCCAAGGGGAGGCTTCAGCAGTGTCAGCAGTGAAAGTCCATCATCCTGCAGCGATGTTGCTGCACAGAGTTGGTTATGACTGAGCAATTATAGGAGTTTCACACTGGATGTCACACTGAATCCAGCAGTCAGCCTGAAATGGCAGTAAGTAGCCAGCTTCCCACTGAAACAGGCTCGACGTTACCCAGGGAGCTCCAGAGGCTGCTCTGCACCTGGCATCCCACGCGTGCCGAGGGAATGGAGCGCCTCGTGATGCTGGATGCTCACCTCATTGTGCATTGGTGCATTAGCTGTTTCTGTGCAGACTTTATCTCTGCAGGCAGATGGTAGTTCAGCAGTGTCAGAGAATTCATTCATTAATTGGTGTGGATACTTAATTTCCTGAAAAAATGAGCATTTAAATTTATTTTCAAAAAGAGTTAGATGCAGGTTTTTTGCTACCTGCTTGAGATGGCATGGGCTGTTTGATGTTATTTATATTCCATATAGGTTTGGGATTTTGGAAAGGTTTAATAATTTTGATTGCATTTTGTAATGTCTTCTATTCCTGTATCCTGCATTGACTAGTGCACCCAAAACTTAATTGGAAATACAACTAATGCTTGGGAGGTGGATCAGAATTAGCATTCAGTCAGACATAGATATGCATAACTGTTTGGTGGTTTTGCTCCAGACTTCCAGCAAAAGGATCTGCTTTTGCAGCTTCCTTCACAATTATAGTCTGATATACAGATGGAGCAAAATGATTTCACTTTTGCTGTTGGTTGGTAACTATTTAAATTCCTGTGCTCTAAGCCTTTTAAAGGTTAAGAAAGATTGCACAGTACTTGTGTGGGGGAGTCTGTGTTTGCTCCGAGGGATGAGCTGCCAAAGGCCATCCTTTGCTGTAAAATTCAACAAATGAGAATAAGAATGGATGCCTCATTCTTACAGTGGTTTGTATAGTTGGAGCTATCATTTTGTTGTTCCATTGTAGTTGGAGAAGATAAGAAAAGGGGACTGTTGCTTCTCATTGAGCTGTTTACATGAAATAGTTCCCCAATGGCTTTCATTAGACGTTCTGATTTTTAACATTTGTGCAGGGAAACAAGTAAGTAAACACACAAGAAAAAGTTGAGTGAAGGCCAACAACAAACGTGAGGTCAATTTTTACTGAGAGATTTCCTCAAGCAATATCTGTTGTACGTGTAATGTTTGGTCAAAGAATTAGCAGCCGTGCCTTTTTCAAACACCTGCCCCTTTGATCCATGTCACATCTGTATGTCAGTTGAAAAGTTTTGGCAGCTTTTCTTCTTACATAATTTTTTAGACAGGTACTTGCTGTCTACAAGAACTTGCTGGTGAAAACTGTCTAATTAAAGTGTATCCTCTGTGCTGGTAGTTTCAGAGCTGGCCTAGCCAATTCTGCTTTCAACAGATTTTGTATTTTCAGGCTCAAGATAGGCTGCCTAAGTCTTTGGCTGGTAGATAACTGTCGTCTTAAAAATAAAACTTAAGTATTTGAAATTCATATGAAGCTAGAATAGAAACAGCTTCTCCCCAAACTATGATTTGTGCAGAACTTCATAGATAAAATTAAAGCAAATGCGTGTTTGCTTGTTTGAGCTTGCTGACATGTTTCCTACATGGTGCCTGGTACGTGCTCAAGGGAGAACATTTTCCGTGCTCCACTGTGGCTTGTGCTCTGCCATCCTTCTATCTCATGGTACAGCAGGAATGCAGGGGCATGGGCTAGAAATGAAGGTTGAAAGGGACTTTATCTTGTATTTCATGTTTCACGTTTTCTGTAAAAAATGGGCAAATCATTGAAATCTGTTCAGTGCTGTGGTAGAGATACAGCCCCGTGTGCCAGCTGGGTTGGTGTTTGTTTGCCTGCACCATGCTCGGCAGAAGCACCTTTCACACAGGCCTGGGTATGTGGTGCTGCAGCCAAATGGTAGAAAAATTCACCTGATAGACATTGTAAGTTTTATTTTTGCTAAAAACAGTGGGCAGATATCAATGTCCAGTGGCTCACCGCGTGTGACAGCACTATTAGATTTTGGTGTGTGAGGGTACCTCAGGTCCCCGACCTATGCCAAAGTCGCATTGCTGTACAAAAGGGACTGGAATATTGCTGCCCAGTGGCTGAAATTTGTGAATTACTGAGCATGGGCTTTGAAACTATATAGCTGTTATTGTCACTCCTTTTGTTGTCAGGTTCTACTTTTGACTGTCATTTTCTGGCAATGCTGGCCACTGAGAGGGCAAGTGTGTTCCTGTAAAACCACTGCCTGCCTGCTGGGTTCACTTACATTTTGCATTGTAGGGGCTCTGCCAACATTTCCATGAACTCTTTAGGCTTCTGAGGTACATGAGCTCCTTGCAGCACCCTGCTGACTTCCCTCTTGGAATGGATTGATGTGGAAAATCAGGGGCATTGCCGTGTAGGCAGTTAAACCTAGAGGTACATTTGCAAGTGATGCTCACTATTAGCTGTCAGCTCATTGTCTGCTTAAGATGCCAGTCAGCAGGGAAATGTGAACTTGCTGCTATTAAAAAATCCAGTGTTGGGTGAGGAGTGGGCATGGTGCCCAGAACTCAGATGAAATTTTTGGCAGATCCTGCACGGTCCCGTGACCAAGCATCATGATGACCATGTCACATCTTGAATACGAGAGTCCCTCGTGGTGGCAGTGCAGAGGTGGTTGTTCTGGGAAGGTCTGCGAGGAGGGTCAAGAACTGGAAATGGTAGGGACCTTTTTTTGGAGGGATCCCTTGGGCAGGTGTAGCTGTTGGTGGAGAGGACAGAGCCAGGAGTGCCACTGGGGGTGCAGGAGCTGTGGAAACAGCCCGGGAAGCAGCGAGCTCTTGTGGCTATGCTCTCCCAGCAGCATTCAAAAATGTTTTATTGCAAAGGCTTCATTTTCTTTCCTGGTTCACAACCTGCTCTGGCAATGTGCACAACTTGAATAGCCAAATACACATTATCAGGAATTTCAGACAGAAGAAAATGAGCCCTTTCTGCATTCAGTTACCATTTCTGTAACGGACTGGCAAGGTGTTGGAGCAGGGCCAGCTCTCTCTGCCAGAACAAACAACATTTCTGGGGCTGTGGAGCTACCCTGGCACTGTGTATTTAGTTAAGGGTTTAGCACTGGTAATGCATGAACAATTAAGACTTCATTTCCTAAATGGAGTGCATTTTGTGATTACAGAAGAGAACACACCAGTTGGGATTTAGTGTATTTGGGGCTGAAAAATGGTCTTACACTGTGAAACCTGCTGTTTACAGTAGAGCTGACTGAAGACAAGACAAAGCAAAGTTTTCCCCATAATTGTAGTTTCAAGAGTGGGATTTATCTATACTAAAAGAAGTTGCCTGATTTTGTAGCAAATGTAATTCAAAACATGCTTTCAAATTACAAAGGTTATTGCCTATGTTGTATAGCAAGACAAAATGTTGCTGTAGAAATCATTTTATCTACTTCCATTTGCATTTATATATTTTTTTGTCATACTCTTCACTTAGGTTTTTCTGTGTAGAGATTTCCTTTATACCTTCTAAAGTTGATAATTATAACATCAATCAGTTGTAGTGGCAGATGAAATACAAACTGTTACATTTTAAGATGGAATGCATTTATCACAATTAATTATTTGTTTTAATCATATCTTTATTTACTTTTGTGAAGAAACAAAATAAAGGTGAAAATAATTCTGAATACACTGCAGGATTTTTTAGTTTTATTTCAGCTGTTTGTGTACAAATCTTTCACTGTTCTTTCTTCATTTTTTTCTTCCCTGTAAAGTGCTGAAGGGAATGGTGCATTACTACTGCAGGTGACATTAGCCACAGCAGTGTGAGCAGATGTGTCTCTGAAATTGTTTGGAAATCACTGTTATCCGCTGGCTATTCCCCCTGCCCCCTCCCATAGGCTATAACTCTCTTTGGAACTGCTGCAGAGAGGAACTGAGGTGGAGAATGTTTGGTTTCCGAGCAGTTTATTATGCAAAATCTCAAGGTCTTTATCCTACAAAGAGTGCAAGTCCTTTAGCTCTGGAGCAGTGCTCTGTAGATGGCAGCATTGATAGGCCTGACACTGCTCTCCAGTGCAGAGCAGAGAGTGGGTAACTGCAGGCGTGTTCTTGGCTTCTGTACACAAATACAGAAGTAGCTCTTGGTATTTTACTTACGTAATAAATTGAGGTTGCTTCAAAGTCCAGTGACTTAGGGCTCAGTTCCAGGCTATACCAGTGTGCANGTTTCTGTCTGTGCTGGTCCTTCATGAAGCAGCCACAAGACTTTGTCAAGGGTATTAGAAAAGTCAGGTTTTAAAGGGACTTATAGGTTAAAATATGTTGACTAATAAAATAGATATTTACTTAAGAGGTCCATGACACTGTAAGTTGCTTGACACTGTGAGAAGTCTTCTTTATAAAAGTCTTATTAACCTTTTCATTCC
>VYZR01100547.1:107556-119495 GCA_013400675.1 Oxylabes madagascariensis | reverse complement strand
ACAGATTTCTTTTTTTTCCCCTTCTTCTTCTCCCCCCCCCCCTCTCTTTTTTTTTTTTATTTATTATTATTATTATTATTATTATTATTATTATTATTATTATTATTATTATTTTTCCCCTGGGTGAGTGACTGCTTTGCACACTGAACAGAAAAGAGGACTTAATTTCTGAGGGAAGAAGGGATCCAGTGGCAGGATGAACCAGCCTGAGTCCTTGCTGTGAGCAAGGAGCTTGTGGAGGGGCAGATCACTCTTGCTAGGAGCATTTGACCCCTCATTTCAGAGTGTGCAGTACTGGCTTCTGCTTTTCACCCTTGGAAGACAAACGTTTGTAAGAAGGAGTTCTCTGCGTGGCTGGCCTCGTATTCCTGTGTGCATGGCAATAACCCACTAGGGACAGTAACAGCAGCTGCTCCCGCGGGGCACACACGGGAGCAAAGCCTGCAGCACAGCAGAGGGAGCTGCAGCTGGGTGCTGCCTCTTACTTTCCCCCCATCTGCTGTCACCCTACTCTGCCTCCCCAGCAAGCTCACAAGCCAGCAGCAGTGACCATTGCCTGCACCCCAAAAAAAAGAAGCGAAATGGGGGGGAAAACCGTGTAGCTATGTTCTAGGGCGTGTGCTAGTTGAGTGAATATTGGGTTTTCTTTTGGACGACCCAATAAGTGTACTCCGAGTTTAGAAATGGTGTTAAATTACTGCAATGAAAAATGGGATTTAAAAACTCTAAACGGAGAAGACAATAACGTACTGTAGATCTCTGAAAAACATGGGTTGTTGAACTGAAGCTCCCTGAATGTTTCAGCCCATCTGTCTTGATAGTTTCTGTGTCTTAATCACGGATTTCATGAAGTGTCTAATTTTCTTTTTTTAGCTTTCTGTCTTCCTCTTGTACAAAAGTTAAGACAGGGAAATCATCTGAGCTGGATTTACTTTTACATTTGAGAGAAAAGCAGTCTATAAAAAGAAGTGAGTGGTGTGTGTGCTGGGAAACCAAGTTTGTCTGCTTTGCGTTTGGGGAGCAACATTTTCCCACCCTCAGTTCTGGTGTTGTAGTGGTTATTGGGACAGCTGTGGACTGCAAGTGTAGGTGCCTACCCCGTAAGTACCAGTGCTTCTGATTGTCTGGCTCTGGTCCATGGATGTCCAAACAGTGTGGACTGGCTCTATTGAAGTCACTGGCAAAATTCCTTCACTGCCCCTCCTACTGCTGCCACTGTTCCTGGCAGCTGTCAAGATGTACTGGCAAGTCCCTGAGCCCTCTTGCACCATGGGAAGTCTGCAACAACTCTTCTGAACTGGAGAATTGCTTCCTATTCATAGCTGCGGGATGAAAGCACAAACCAAACAACAGAAATGTCCCCCCCAAAAGTCAAAGCATTTTAATTAACCCCTCAGTGGGGTCATTTAAGGAGGGTTGTGCATCTCCAGATCCTTCCTGTGTGAATCCATCATATAGAGCCTACTCAATTTCTAGCAAGAATGGAAATTTTTGCCCCTGCCCTGCACAGGGCACAGATAAGGCCATATGTATTTGCAGTGTGTACTATGCAGAAGATGCTGGTTGACATTAATTAGGAGAGGGAGGTGTGAAAGTGTAAAAATAAAATTCCTTTCTGTCAGGTTTACTACTAGAAGTGAAGTACATGGTGTGACATGGAGTGCATGTGAGTGTGCACGTGTGTCTGCGTGTGAGTGTGTATAGAGTGGAGGGTGTGTACTCAGTATTTAGAACAATAGTGGGAGTGAAGCACTACAGGTTGGAACATCTGTAAAACTCTGCGATTACAACCTTTTTCTTGGGAGCTCCTCAGTGAAATGTGCTTAAAAATGGTTTCTTTTCCATTGCGAGTTCAAAATGCTGTGCTAAAAAGCAGATAGTGCCAGAGATTGCAACTTGTGTCAGTTCAACTGCCTCTGCCCGGCTTTGTGCTGCTACAGTGACTGTTGTGAGAAGCATCAGAAGGGACAATATTTTTGGCAAATTTTAGCAAGAGCAATAGTTTGAAATTAAATGGATCTTTATTTAACAAGCTCTGATATTGTTCTGGTTAGTAATAGTTATTAATTCCTTCTCTATATATGTACTAAAAATGAGAAGCAAAAAGTGCTGCTGTGTTAATAGTTCAAGAAGTGTGTTGTTGAATACGTCTGGCTTCCTCTTATAAAATAAATGGACAATCATTTACGTAACTTAAAAAGCATATTCTTTGGATCTTAACTGCATTAGAATATCCGAGCTCAAGAACTATTGTGTATGAAATTTCTCAGTATCTGTTTTATGTGGGTGATACTGCCAGAGGGTTATCTATGGAGCTTTTAATAGCTGTCTGACTGTCCATCTGCTCTATGTGACTGTTTATATTTATCCTTTATACAAGAAAGTTCAAAACATGGGCACTCTGTCAGCCTAATTCATCTGTCACTGAAGTGGGTGGCACTGACTGAAGACCTCTTCCCCCAGTGGCTGAGACTTTTCCATGCGGAACTGCAAGATTGTGTTTGGTCTTCATTGATTATAGCTAAAGGACAAATCTCCTTTTTCTGTCGCACCTCTGAAATGGTGTGTTACCCTAATTTTTGCTTGTATAAATAAGCTGCTTTAAAGTGGACCCCTTTTTCTTATTGTTGCCCAGTGGTTTCTGTTCATTTGCTAGCAGAATTTTTCTCTGGTGACAAACTGACCATTTGCTGAGGGGGAGGTTGGGAGTGACACCTCAACTCTCCAGGTCTGCAAGGTACTGATAATACACGCTACAGGCACTGTAACTGCTTGTGCTGGGCTTGTGATTGATTCAGAGCTGTTACTTAGGCTTTCTGGTTAAGTATCAGTTCTATCCATTACTGAAAGTAAATTTAATGTTTTGGACATTCGTTTAAGATACTCTCATCCTCCTAGAAGGAAAGCAGCAAAGCTGACAGCATCATTTTGCACTGGCCTCACCAACATTGGTGCTGTTGCTTTATCATCACAATATAGATGAATTGGCTCAACACCACCCCTCCCCCCACCCCCCAAAACCAAATGAGCAAAAAACCCCCAACACCTACTCAAAAAACTCACTCCTGGCTTGCTGATGCTGATCCTTCCCCTTACAGGCTGACTTTGGGTGAAGTGTCACATGTTGGTGAGAAGGGGCACGTGGCTTCAGCCAGGAGACAGTGCTGACCGTGGGAACATGGAGCTAAGGGTAGTGCTGGTGGATATTTTCCAGCCAGCTTTGGTATCAAGTTTACAGAGTGCATGTGGTACAGCACTTCGCATACTGTCACAAAGACAGGAGTTTAAGGTTTCTCCAAATGTGAGCCAAAGGCCCCTCTTAGTCCACTGAGCTGCATGTGGTTTGTGTAGGGGTGTCTGGGCTTGTTGAGAAGATGCTCCCTACACTGTCCCCAGCCATGGGCACACCTGGTCTGCCACAGTTTGGGTGATGTGCATGGGGAAATGTTCCAATTAGCTACAGAAGCCCCAAAACCAATTCACAGGTACACTAATACTGAGGTTTCCCCTTGAGAAGAAAGATGCTGTAGTTTGGTTAGGAAAACCACAAGGAGGTTGATTTCTGGGTTTTGGTTTTGTTTTATTCGTTAGTATAACAACTTACTTGTGTTTGAAAGGGTTAAGCAGAGACAAATTCATGGTTGAAGCTGCTGTGGTGGGCACAGAATGCATGGCATATCTGGTGTCAAAGAAGTTGTTTGCAGTCGCATATGTGTAGATAAAAATATATTTTTTAGCAGTGTTTTCAGCAGTGCTTTTTTCCTGGCTGTAATTGTCATGCTACTAGTAATTAATGACAATTGAGTTTCATGACTGTGTTTTCTTGCTGCAAGCCTCAAATCATTGAAGTGGACAAATATATATGAACTGTGAAGGAAAAAGAAAGGGAAAAAAAAAAAAGAGGAGGGCAGAATAAAACCACCATGTTTGAAATCATCCTCAGACTGTTTCTGTGCTTATGGCCTGGTCAAGTAGTGTTCTTGGGAGAATTAATCAGAGCCTACAGAGTTCAGTGCATATTCAGTGTCTTCTAGAATGAGACCTCTACTGATTGAAGAACATTTGATCTTTGACACTATATCTATAAATATTTTTTCCTTCTTGGGGACTATAACTGCTGAAGTCAAATCCACCAGTATTTTGGGTTAGACCCACGCACAGGGTTTGATCTTCATACACATACTCTTGAGGCAAGTAACAAGATCTTGAACCAGGCATAAATCATACAGTTCATTTTGCCTTCTTCCTCTTTTCATACTGATTAATATATTAGGCTGTCTAAACATGAAATACACAAGTAAAATGTGTGTGGGAAAACACTGTGTAGGTATATAGCCTTCAATAATTGGGTAGCTATTTGTAAGCTTGAATTAATTAGTTGGGCTGACATGCAATCCGCTCAGCTTTGTGGGGGCTGTACAGTTTGTGGGCAAGCAGGAGGGAAATCCTTTGAGGGATGTGTCATTGTAGGACATTCTATACTGAAGTTTTTTTGGAGGGGGGGAAGAAAAGTACTATTAGAATATCTGCTCACGATGCTCCATGACATGAACATAGTTTAAAACCAGAGCCTGTGTTTCGAATGGCTCTTCAGTTGTCATCATGTTTTTCAATTCTGTGTTATTAAAAAAAACATTATTTTTAACACAATGCGTAGACACGGTGCTTGAAATAGTTTGTAATCAGCTAGACCAAGTCCTGGATGGTGCTTTCCTGTTAGTGTTTATAGAAGAAAACAGTGTTTGCACAGTTCAAATGCTTCTCATGTCAGCACTGATCACATTTGTTAGCAATCTATGAAAACAGAACATTAAATTTCACCTCAAAGCTATTCTAAGAAAACTTTTTAATAATCATTGATTGTATTTCAGAAACATGGTAGTACTGAAAAATGTTACCATAGCTATAGCCATGAAGTTAGAACAGAACTCGTATTATTTTTGGAGTGTGTCTGAATCAGTAATTTTTCAAGTGGAAAGGTTGGCAGAATTTCATTGTGCTTGTCAAAGTCAAAGTTACTCGATTCCTTCCAATTCCTCTAGTTTTACTTTTCTTTTCAGTGAAAGCAGAACACAGAAATGCCCATGTAGGGAGCCTGCATGCAGTATGTCAATAATGACCTGAAGCCTCTCAGACTTCCCTGTGTCTGTCCCGACTGTGCTCCCCTCAGATGAGGAAGGTGTGGTGCCTCCGCTGCTCAGATTGCAGAGTCAAGTCCAGAGGTGGCCTCATGGCCCAAAGGGCAGCATGGCAGAGAGCTGAGGCTGAATCTCCCAAGTCCCGCCCAAGGAGTCTTGGCACTGCATCATCATCCTTCCTCTCTTCTGCTGTTTAAAGACCTGTTTAATACTGAGCAATGGTTGTAAATGTGCTTTTCAATGCCATCGACTTGCATGAGTGGAACTCTGGGAAAGGATGCTGTGGAGCTGCCAACATAACTTGTCCGTGAAGTTTCTTTACTGAGGAATGTTAAAGTGGCATTAAAGTCTTCCTTTTGCTGGGGTGCTTTTCTTGTTGTGCGCATCAGTGATGCTTGGGTGGGTGTGTTCTTTTTTTCAGATTGAGATTTGGAGCTGTGCTTTTCATTCTTCACTTGCACTTAAATAGTAAACCAATGTTTCATAACACCAGTGTTTTCAAATTCAGTGATAACTGAAGTGTCCTAATGATTATTTATTGGGAGTAGAAGTTTATCATTGTATTATCTTTGGGCTAAACTGGAAGGATAGTGCTTCAAGCATTTTTTAACAGAAAAAAATTATAATAACTTGACATTCTGCAGCATATATAAATTGATGAAAGTCAAAAGACCATTTGCTTTGAGGCTGTACATAATGATCTCATTTGTTATGTGGTCTGCACAGGCTACTCTCAAGATATGTAGGATTTCTTCCTTTCTAATGTTTCTACATCAGGATGGTAGAGATGAATTCTCCATAGATATGTGGCCATCTGGTTCTCCCAATTCCACTAAATCTACCAGAAGAAAAAGTAATGTATTATGCCTTTCTAAATATAGCTCTTTGTCCATGATTGAAAATTGAATCACTTATTCTGTGGAAAACTCTGATATTCTGTAGTTTCCTTTGTTCCAACTTGAATATTCTTAGGAAAAATAAACCCTTGATTTCTTCATATAAGTTTTGTGGGATTTTTTGCAATTTTTCTTCTTTTGCTGTCATTTTCAAATCCAGATTTCTCCATCTATACAAACCAAATAAAGGTATTAGTGACCTCTTTTGTTCCTCAGGTTATAGCAAAAATAAAGATCTTAAAACGCCTTTGAGGGAAAGGAAGACAGTGTAAAAAAAAGTTAGTCTGCTGGGAAAAATAATTTAGGAAAGACATTTGAAGTATTTCCGTAATAAATCCCAAACTTAATAAAACTCTTTGTGATTGGGGTTTGGTCTTGAAATTGTATTTCTAGTTTGGAGCCTTCCACTGGCACAGTGACTTCTAAGAGGGTTGGTCTGTGTTTTGGGTGAGTATGAGTGGTTTCTGTTGCTGAAACAGATGCAGGAGGCATGTTAGAGGCAGTTCAGACCTTGCTGTGAAGCTGTACAGCGATGTCAGTGAGTGAAAATGTATGCAACAATCTTGGTGCCACAAGGAAAAAGAGTGATATTAATAACAATGAGAAGAAGAGGGACCAGCCATTGATGTGATGACAGTTTCTGTTTGCCAGCCAAGTAAATGTGTCAGAAGGTCACCAAAGAGTACCTATGGCAACCAAGAGAGGAGGATGGCTCTGCTGGATCAGTGTTGCTTGTTGGGTAGAACCCCAGGCAGTGAACTGGGATATGACCTGATTAGGACTAAACGACTAACTGAAATTGATAGTATTTATCAGCCACAGTCTTCAAAAATCAGTGAGAAACAGAAAGAAAAAATTGGTGTAAAGCAGAAAAAACAAGGACCAAGAAAGTTTGTCTGATATCTTTCCAATTAAAAAACCCAGACTATTCACTACACATAAAAGTGTGTTAAGCCTGATCTCTGGAGAAAGGAAAGTTACTTGTCATTCCTGATAGGAATGTTCTTACTCTGCAATGTCTTGTTTTTTCTTTAAATTTACTCTTTAAAAGAAGTTCTAGGTTTATCAGGAATCTTACAAACCAACACCAGACTTGCCATTGGGCTAGCCATAAATTTTGTCAAGTGACATTTCTTGTATGGTTTTAAAAGCTAAAAATAAATGAAAAATCACCAAGTCTTTTAAGTCTTTGTTGGAAATCCAGCAGCTTAAATATTGTTGAAATCCAGTCTGTGGGGTAGGTTAACTGAATTCCCAGTGTAGCAGCACTATTAAAGCAACTGTCTTAGATAATAAATGGCAATATGCTCTATGACTCACTTGAGGGGGTCATTATTTTTGGCTGGCCTGAAAGACAGTGTTGTTTGCTGGGCTGCAGTGAGGAAGGTGTCAGTCTGTTCTGTGTATGTGATCAAAGTGGTATAGTGGAAGAGCGAGGGCAAGTTTCCTGAGAGACTACTTGGGATACAGGCTGGGGAGAGGAGATGGACTCCCCTCCCTGTTTTCCCAAAGCTGTTTCTTTGGCCTGTAACCCACAGTATTAAAAGCTGCTATGAAAGTGCTATATGTTCCTTTCCCTTCACCACCCTCCATTTTGTACTGCAACAAGGAAGCCTAAGGAGCAGCACTGCATGTGGTACTTCAGGATCCGAAGGACTATGGAATTACATTATTGAGGGGATTAATAATCTCCGAGACACATTGTAAGTTGCTTTCTATTAATGAACATGCACGTAAATAATGTAGTAAAGATCTGCACATAGAATGTTAAAAATCTGCACTTTGCCTGGGTGTTCTTTTTTTTTCCCCACAGATCTGCTGTATCTTTTATAATTTCAAAGCCTTGCACCTGAAGCACTTCTTGCTGCTGAGATGGTCTTCTCCAGCATGACCCCAATGCTCTGATCCTTAGTTTGCTCAGAGCCAACCTCAGACCAGCTGCCTTGTGAGCACTGCCTGCTCCTCTCAAACCCTCGTTTTAGTTTTCATGTTCCCACATTTTGTCAGGTGCCAGCTGGCACCGCAGCTGCACTGGTGGCACTCAGAGGAGCTCGGGGTCACTGTGAGCTCAGCTGGGCACTGGCTGCTGTAGGGGTGGCACCAACAGCCAAGGGAAGCTGGGAGGCGTTTGTCACGCTACTCTTGAGGTGATTGCACTGCATACTCATGGAGCAACACGAAGAGACTTCTAGTTCTTCTGTATCTCTGCCAAGCAGAATGTTACTACAGAGCATCGTCATTCAGCTAGAATAAAGGGAACTAAAGTGTGAAAATATTTGCAGGATCGCAGAACTGTTGACTCTTTCAAACCCCTACAAAAGTAAATGATTGAACAAGTCTACAGCTTGGGTTCAGCTGTGGATGTGCAGCTCAAGCTGTAATTTTCTATTCTGAGATAAACTCTGGTTATTGTTTAATGAAATAGAAAGTCAAGGCTTTAAATTGCAAGTAATTCAGATGTTTTTCTTCCACAAGATTGTGTAGGATTTTTTGTTTTGTCTTCTGGCTTCTTGTGTGAATATCTGTAAGTTTACTGTGGTAAGTCCAAGTGGCAGAGAACATGGTTTCTTCTAGCATGAAGAGAACAGCCAGGCAGTGTTTCTCTAGGTTCAGAAAGCCTGAAAGGAGGGGATAAGTAAGTCAGACTGATGAGTTTGAAATAATTTCTGACTGATGCTTCTAGTGCTGTTTGCATCCATGCTTTCAATGTTTGTGTAATGCATACAGTGGTGATTTTTAAAAACCGAACAGCTCTCAGTACACAGAAACTGCCCTAGAATTTTCCTTGTTGTCTGTTTTTGGATCCTTTTTTGTTGGCAGCATGGTACAAGCTATAGCTGGCACCCGCATGATGCAGTGCTAGGCTTTGTGTAAAAATACACTAGAGTGTATGTGGGCAGGGCCATAGCCTCTGCAGTTGCTCTATTTGTAGCATGGCTTCTTCATCTTTTGCATGTTTCTGTATGTGAAATTTGGGCAGATTTTAACAAACCTGGCTTAGGGTCTGAAATAACAATCAGCATCATATCAAAGCACTTAGAGTATTATGAAAGGAACATACTTATACAGCAGGAGTATTTATAGCTAGCCCTTTTGACTGATGTAAGGAAAAGGTATTCCAAAAGCATTTGAAATATCTACAGAGTTTTATACCACGTCAAAATGCAGTGTTTAGAAATCTCACCATGAAAGCCTGTATTGATAAAAACAGCTTCTCTCTCAGTTTCTGAGGATACTTGTGACTTGAAGGCCATTATGATCAGTTGCTTTCACACTGTTGTTGGACCATAAAGAACAGTCCACAAGTGTGGTATATTCACCAGGATCCGGTGCAGAGGGTCTACCCTTAAAAATGGCATGAAGTTTTTCAGGGAAGACAGATTAAGTGTTTCAGCAGATATGTTGTGTGAAACCCATGCATTGTCGCCAACCTCATCTTCTGCTAAATTGGACAGAACTGTTTTAAGAAGTAATCTGGGTTTTCTCATACCTAAGCACTTGAAGTATTAGGGAAAATGAAAGTGGATTTTATTCCTCCTATGTTCAAAAGAGCCATTGGAAATGTTTTTAGACAGGCAAACTATAGATTCAAAAATATGTGTAGCAAATTTATCACAAACAAGATATGTCTATTTCCTCATTCATTTGCTTCAGAGACACTTTAAACTAACTTGTTTTCTGAGATCATAAGTTGCAGACATTGAAGAGGAGAAAGCAGAAGACTAATAGCAGTGATGGCAGAAACACCACTTATCTGCTTATTAAATAAAAACTGTTTTGTTTCCAAGTTCTTAAGTGCTATACTTATTTAATCTGGTTTGCCCAACCTCTCTTTTTAAGTCATTTGTTGTGCTCAAAATTGTGAAGAAATTTTTTCAGCAGAACACTTTGTTGGTTTAGATAATAACTTTTTTTTTTTGGTTGCTTTTTTTCAACACATGAAATAAAACATTTTCCGATTGAGGGTTGTCCCTCATTAATTGGAGTTTCAGGAAGCAGAAAATGGGAATGCTAACAAAGTATCTTCAAATAAATCATGATTAATTGCATGCAGAAATACTCTGACTTCATTTGTGTATGCTTAACAAGCCTTTACTACTACAGTTTCTGCTGTTCAAGAATAAAACTGAGAGTATGTAGCATCAGTATCTGTTTGAATACACCCCTGGTCCTGCTTTCACTGCTAGAAAGCACAAGCACTGGTTCTGCTACAATCTGTTGTTGGCAGCTATAAAGAGCTGCTGATGAGAGCAGACTGGATCCCGAAACTGGGCATCCTCTGCATACAACATGGATACAGATCTTCCTTTCCAGAATCAGTGAGCATCAGTCTTTCTTGACAGAGGATTCTTTGTTCGCCTTTGTTTCCCAGCTGAGTGCCATTTTCCCTGCCTTCTCTTTAAAAAATTACTTTTTCCAATCCCCTACCTGTTGCACAAAGGTTTTCACAACAGTATTTGGCCATATGTGAGTTTCTCATTGCCATTAGAGCAGCCTGCATGATACACCTTTTTGTGCTGTTGAAACTGGTTGTCATATTTCGGTCTGTGCCCTGCCACACTTGGGACTTTAGAGGCCCAGCCATTTTGCAAGGCAAATGTCNCAACTCCTCAGCTCTGCAGATAAAGACATCAGGTTGACGAAAAAATGCTTTATTTCGGTGACACCAGCTGAGTGAGTTAAATCTGAGGGGGTGTGGAGAGGGATAATGAAGTTTGTGTTTTAGTGAAAAAAGGAACATCTTACCTACAACCCTGAGCTCTGCACTCGAAGAGATGACACCGTGTTTATTTTCAGCTATGCACTGGTATCTGCCAGAATCTGTCAGATTTAGATTTGATATTGTAAGTGCACCATTTTCAATTTGGATCCTTCCCTGAATATTAAGAAAAATATCTTTACTGATGATATATTTCCTGTGAAAAATTTAAAGTAAGTAAGGAATAGCAACAGGACAGCACAAATACAATGAACAGGGTAAATGCAAAAGCGTAATCATGAGAAGGAGCTACACATTGAGGTTTGGGTTGGGAAGATAGTGTAGATGGGAGCTGGAGCGTCAGTGAAGTGAGTACAAGATAACTGAAAATGCCAGACAGGAAAGAGTGAGAGGGGAGAGAGTGCAAAGCAAGTGTATTGGAAGATGCTGGCACTGGATTTGAGATGCAGGATTCTTTGTTGCTGTATATAATACTTCAGCAGTGTAAAAGACTGGAGTTTATTCTTGTTGATGTGTTAATAAGAGCTCAGGGGTTTATATCTTACCTCTCTGGAAACTGAGTAGCTGCATAGTGAAGAGATCTGCCAGAGCAGATGTAAACCAGTTGTTGGAAAGGTCTCACCTTCTGTCCCTCTTGTGCAGTCAAGGGACTTGTAAAGCAGTGTGAGCATTCAGAGTTGTATGCAATTCCTGTTCTAACCCTTGTCCTACGCTATTCTTTTGAGCTTTCTTAAGCTTGACTAGCTAATGCTCCAGTGGCAAAATACATATGCTATCATCCATGTTGCTAGGAAAAATGATGGTATTTTTGAGTGTGTTTAAGGGTATCCAGCAGTGAGGTGCTTCAGGATAAAGACTTAATTCTCAGTTTATTCCCCCTCAGTTGTGCTCATGGAGATTGCCTCTCAGTAACACAGAAGACAGAACACTCTTTCATGCATTATTTCTTAAATTAACAAATTGGTTATTATTGGTTTCTCTCAAAAACACATTTTGAGAGAAAAAGATTATTTTTCTTGGATTTTTTTTATGATATCTGAGATTAAGATATCTCACTAGTAATTAAGAAATATGTTTTTCATAACCATATTGTACTTCTTTTTGTGCCATACATACATCGCTTCCCAACTTTTATCGTCTTGCAACTTTTTATCATTCAAGCTTAATTTAATATTAGTTGCAGGC
>VYZR01100547.1:86420-104740 GCA_013400675.1 Oxylabes madagascariensis | reverse complement strand
TTGTTAGTTCTTTTCAAAAGAAGGGTAAATTACAGAAACAACTCTTGTGAGATACAAACTCCTAGATGTTAATACCAATTTGCTTTTCACAGTTAGGCACAATAAATTACTTTTCATTGCAGGTGAAATGAGCTGCACTGACATGTTTCTTCATCCACAGAACACAGTTGGGTTCTGAGACAGGAATCAAGAGCTAGCAGCCATGAAACTGCAGCAGCATTTAAATTTTTATTTAAATTCATATTTATCTACTTGAAAAGCTGTATGGACAAGTTATTTTCCTATTGTCTTTCAATTTCCTGTTACCTGTGAGGAATTTGCACTTAACTTTGTCATGAACCCAGAATCCTACAGAGGTTGCTTTTTCAAAAATTCCTTGTGTGAAAAAGTGTTTCTCTGTGTAGGAAACAAGGAAAAGAAATCTCTTGAGTCAACTACATTTTTTATAAAGCAGATTATATTTTTATGGCCTGACTGAATATTAGATTATTGCAGTCTCATGCCTTCTTAATTTCATCCATCAGTGGAGTTATTTCAGCATAAACCTGGTACAAGGGATGGCAGAATTAGTCTCTCTTTGTGTAATTATTCTTTAGTCTGCAAGGGTAAGAAGTACCTTCTGGAGGCCAGCAGTACTGCTCTATTAAATCTGCTGCAAATGTGATCTGAGGCTTTGAACACTGAACTTTAAGTACTTTAAACAAAACTTTGAAAGCAATTTTTTTTTTTTTTACTGCAAATACACCAAGGATTTGTTGCAAGAGAAAGGGTCTAATGCCCTTAGCCTGTAATGAGCCCCACAGAGGCAAATCTTGCCTCGCTATTTACGCCAAAGCCAGGGAGTTTGCCTGCCTCACGGTGAGAGATATATAAGAGTAGGCCCTATCAGAGAAACATAGTTATTAACTACCTTGCCCTAACCAGAAATAAAAAATTCTTCTTACAGGTGAGTTCATTGTGCTGTCTTTCTCTGATGTCATGCTTTTACTTGACTTCTTGTGTTAAAGAGAACCACACTGTATCTCTGTATTTTTAGGGAGAAGACAGAGTGATAGGCACTAAATATCCCCTGCGTGTATCTGACAGTAGAAGACAGAGGAGGTTGCCTGTCCTTCGGCAAACCTACACCCTGCAAAATCAAGTGTTTTAAAAGACAGCATTTTAAATGGCTAAGTCAGGTTTTGTCCTTAGAGGTGCAAGAGGATGTGTGTATGTATTTGCAAGATTCAGTGTTTAATTTGTGTTTTAGAAATGTCATATTATTTTCCTGCTGGTACTAGTCTTGTCTGTGTTTCACAGCTATATCTGTTAAGGTCAGAGCTATCAAATCTAGTTAGTCCCAGCCTGATTTTCAGAGCAGGCAAGTCTCCTGCAACCCTCTGCTTCTGGGTGCACACACCACTACTGTGAAGGAGGCCAGCTATTTAGGTCCCAAAATATGGATTGGTACCTAATTTAGTTTATCCAGGGGTGAAAATGTTGGCTTAGTATTCTCTCTCCCTGGGACTCCTATTCCACGTATTGCTTCTTGTATTTGAGATGGGAGCTGTCACTCACTGTATGCCAGCACAGGAGCCAAGTAGGTCAGTGCCTCCAGGTGCTGCTGTGTATCATACATCCACCTCCACGGGTGAGTTACCACCCTCCGTTGAATCTTACTGTAGGTATTTGCTGAAACATTTTAGTGGGGTTCTGCTCAGGTTACCCCGGTCCTGAGAGCTGCTTGAGCCCTGCATGAGCAGAGGTGAGCAAAGCAAGCTCCTCCTCTTCAACAGGCTCCTGTAAGGGGAATCGAGGGAATTGCCCCTTCTTGGAGACTTGAGCCAAAAGAGGCACAGTGGCAAAAGCAGCCAGAAGAGAAACTGTGAGTCCAAACTGCATATAAATCTCTACCCTAAGCTGATTTGTCGTTTGGTCCAGCTTTCCTCTCTTCCCTGAGCCTCTTCTACTCAACTTCACTCTTAACTGAATCATCTTTGTCCACTTCCTGCAGACCTTCCTTCATGCTCCTTTCATTCAGCTGATCTTTTCCCACGGAATGCAGTGCCCTACGTTTCACTGCCAAACCAGCTGCAGGGGAGCACAAGACTCAAGTGCACACATCTTCCACTGAGACACAGGAGCTTGCTGCTTGCTTGCTCCAGGTCTGTTTCAAGGCAAGAGGGAACTAAAATATCTTAAAACACTTATTGCTGTTGAAGATGAACATGTGACTACCTCAAACTGCATCACCACTTAAGGCTTAAAAATAATGTGATCTGCTGCCATCTGCTTACACATCTTTCCTCCACCCTCTGTTACTCTTGTCACTTCAGGCTGCTGTAAGCTCTTCAAAGCAAAGACGGTCTTCTCTGCCTTTGCAAAAGGCATGCCACTGTGTCACCTGCCCTACCCCATCTTTGCTTAGCTCTCAGCTTGCACTGTATTACAAATAAGAGAGCTGATAGTTTTATAATTTAGTCTTAATGGGGATGTGGATTGAAGCAAACAGGACTTTCATTTTGTGGTATCTGCCCAGTTGTAACTCATACCTAACAGGAATTTGTTGGTCACGCTAAGATCTCAGGTATTGATCCATGATGTAATTGCCATCCTATACTAGGACAGATGATGTAATTCTTACCTAGTTACTGAAGACAGTGACCTTGAGACAGAGCAGATGGGTGAGTAGCATAGATGGTTCACTGACTATAAAATGCCCTTGTTTTAAAAGTAATCTGTCATCTGTTAATTATTGGGGAGGAACAACTACAACAAAATGCCAGCATGTCACAAAAGATACAGCATATCTTGACTTTTACCAGCAGTTACATATTTCTGTTTTGACAGGTGACTTTTGATGCTTTTGTTGCTATTTTGCTTTGGCCATCATTTCAATTTACTTTAGGATAGCATAAAACCTGACTTCTGTGAGCCTTTAGAAAATACTTGGTTTGATAACCAGTCACACATTTTAAAAAGGAAGAAAAAGTAAAGGTGTACGTGATAGGAGAAACTCTGGTAGATGGGAGGAGAATATATGGCAAAGTTTTGCCAATGGGAAAGCCTAGCTCCTCCCTAGTTCCAAGAAGAGATGGCTTAATTTTACATTTGAGTAAGAGGTAGCATCACTTTTCATTTGAATACTTAATAAAAAAGTGACAACAATTGACCATCAGCTTTTGCATCTAGGTAAACAGTACGCAAAACTCAAGAAAGTCATGGAGATAAAAGAAATAAAACCACATGCTATGGTTGTTAATAACATGATAGGGAAAAAGACATATATTTCTTCGAGTGGAAAGAGGATTTGAGAGACCCCAGTACAAGCATAAGAAACATTCAGTTATGAGAAGCATGGATCCTAAGAAGAAAAAACAGGTTTGAAAAGACAAATGCTTGAAGAGCTATTTTTGGTTTTACTGTTGGTATTTTCTTCTTAACAACTAATGTTTTTCTGGCCTAACATTTGCTGGTTTATGTCAGAATTTTTGTTTTTATTCTTTTGTTCTTCTCTTCTTAGTCAATTGGCACATTTGCAAGATAAGTACTAAACTGAAGAACTTAGCAAAGACAACTTCTCAAGCAGATCATTACTAAAAGTAGTGGAAGAAATTAATAATTTGCATGGATTTGTGACCTCATAAAGGAGACTACAAAAGAGTGATCTAATTAATTACTGCAATAAATTGATCTTAGGAAATCGTAGAAACATAGCTCAGTCAGAATCTATATTTTCCCCTTTTCTCTGAATCAGACTTTTCTCTCATAACTTGTGTTTGAAACTAATGAATATTGCAGGCAAGAATTTATTTTTCCAAGTTCTATGGGCATGTACTTTCTATTGCTGAGATACACTTCCCTGTTTTATGGACTTTTCAGGTCTTCTGTTTTCCCACAGTATTTGCTTAATATAATATTGTCAAACGTCCAAGGGACTCCCAATGCGTAAGATCTTATAGCCTGCTAAAAGCAGTTAAGATGTCTGGTTCTTTATGTTCAAAGGACCTTGTGCTTGAAAATCCTTCATGCTGTGTCTTAGTGAGAATTTCAAGTTTCAGAGGAAAGAAACAAGAACTCTGATGGATGTGGTCCTTTCAGTAGTATTTCTTTTCTAAATGGGCCATCAATCTAGATGTGGACAGTTGAAATTGTGAGAAAGGCATGAAAAGGAGGAAATTGCTTTAATTCTGTAATGCCAAAGGAACCAGAAAACCTCTCATACACACTCTGCCTCAGGGTTTAAGCATGGGTCTTCATTTTTAGCAAACTTCTGTAGAGGGGTGCAACCATTTCTAAAATTCAGTTTCTTTGGCAGGCAGTGGTTCCAGTTGTGTGGGGAACCCTTCTTCACTGATCCATGAGATCTGCTCTCCTCTATGGTTTCATTACCACAGCTTTGCATGAGCTGGGCAACTGCCCTCCTCACGTTTAGAGTAACAGAATCATTACTGTTGGAAAGGACCTTTAAAATCATTGAGTCCAACTGTTAACCTAACCTAGGCCACCAGAAAACCATGTTCTTAAGTGCCACATCTGTGTGTTTTTTAAATACCTCTGGAGACAGTGACTCAACCACTTCCCTAGGCAGACTGTTCCCATGCTTGGTAACTCTTTCCATGAAGAAATTTTTCCTAATAACCAATCTAAACCTCTCCTGGCACAGCTTGATGCCTTTTCCTCGTCCTGTCACTTGTTACCTGGGAGAAGAGGTCAGCCCCCATCTGGCTACAGCCTCCTTTCAGGCAGTTGTAGAGAGTGATAAGGTCCCCCTGAGCCTTTTTTTCTCCAGACTAAACAACTCCATCTCCCTCAGTCTCATCAGACTTGTGCTCCAGAGCCTTCCCCAGCTCCATTTCCATTCTCTGGACATTCTACTGCAACTCAGTGGCTTTCTTGTGTTGAGGGGCCCAAAACTGAACACAGGGTTTGAGGTGTGGCCTCACCAGGGCTGAGCCCACGGGGAAAATCACTGCCCTGGTCCTGCTGGCCACACTATTGCTGATACAGGACAGGATACCATTAGATTTATTGGCCACCAGGGCACACCTGGGCACAACACTGGCCATGTTCAGCCAGCTCCTGGCCAGCAGCCCCAAGTCCTTTTCCACTGGGCAGCTTTCCAGCCACTCTGTCCCAGGCCTGTAACATTGCATGGGGTTGTTGTGACCTGAGTGCAGTATCTGGCATTTTGCTTGTTGAACTTTATAAAACTGGCCTCAGCCCATTGATTGAGCCTGTCCAGATCCCTCTGCAGAGCCTTTCTACCCTCCAGCAGATGAATACTCCTGCCCAGCTTGGTGTCATTTGCAAACCGACTGAGGGTGCATTCAATCCCCTTGTCCAGATCGTAGATAAAGACATTAAACAGAACTGGCCCCAATAAATGAACCATTATCATCCTTGTTGTTGTTCGGTTCCACTTGGATAGCCCCCTTTCAGTTATGCCAGGGCACCTGGGAAGGTGGGGCAGTCACATCAGGAGCATGTATGCTGTGCTGGGCAGGAACTTGCCGCCACTGCCCCCTGTCCCTAATGTGACTGTGTTCAGCCAGATGGAGAGAGGACAAGGAATCTTCTGTATCGTGTNTGAGGGGCCCAAAACTGAACACAGGGTTTGAGGTGTGGCCTCACCAGGGCTGAGCCCACGGGGAAAATCACTGCCCTGGTCCTGCTGGCCACACTATTGCTGATACAGGACAGGATACCATTAGATTTATTGGCCACCAGGGCACACCTGGGCACAACACTGGCCATGTTCAGCCAGCTCCTGGCCAGCAGCCCCAAGTCCTTTTCCACTGGGCAGCTTTCCAGCCACTCTGTCCCAGGCCTGTAACATTGCATGGGGTTGTTGTGACCTGAGTGCAGTATCTGGCATTTTGCTTGTTGAACTTTATAAAACTGGCCTCAGCCCATTGATTGAGCCTGTCCAGATCCCTCTGCAGAGCCTTTCTACCCTCCAGCAGATGAATACTCCTGCCCAGCTTGGTGTCATTTGCAAACCGACTGAGGGTGCATTCAATCCCCTTGTCCAGATCGTAGATAAAGACATTAAACAGAACTGGCCCCAATAAATGAACCATTATCATCCTTGTTGTTGTTCGGTTCCACTTGGATAGCCCCCTTTCAGTTATGCCAGGGCACCTGGGAAGGTGGGGCAGTCACATCAGGAGCATGTATGCTGTGCTGGGCAGGAACTTGCCGCCACTGCCCCCTGTCCCTAATGTGACTGTGTTCAGCCAGATGGAGAGAGGACAAGGAATCTTCTGTATCGTGTATCCTGTCTGCCTGCTGGGCCTGTCTTAGGGAAGGTAGGTAGGGTGTAGTTTCAGTATTCTGTCTCTCTCTCTCTTGCTGATGCTCCTCAACCTACTCCTCCTTGAGCTCTCACTAAGCGGAGGAGTTCCTCCACCTGGGCACAACTCCTACAGCTGTTCTCACTGCTACTGGCTGCTACTGGCATAGTACTGCAGATGAGGTACAGAAAGGCTGAAGTACAGGCTCATGAGAGATCAGTGATGCTGAGGGTTGACTTCATAAATTAGCCAAATCATTTGCAACTGTTTTATACTGTAGATCACCCTTCTGCTTGAATCCTTTTCCCCATTTTTAAAATTTTGCTCTTTCATTCTTTTGTCATTCATTTGCTCTCTCTGCTTCTATTTGTTCAGCGTGGTCACAGCTCAGTTACCTCGGCTAACTCCTATCCTTGACTTGGAGTCTTTATACATTCAGAGACAATGGCACATCACTGAACACTTTCTCTCTCTATAGTACTGCTTCAGAGAGTGAAATTTGCCCTGGGGCTCTGGAGCAGACTTCAGTCTGTGTATCAGCTTCTAAGTCCAACTGTTTAACCTGCAGCAGACCCCCTGCATTTTGCATCTGCACTTATATTCGAATTGTTTTGTTGTTTAAAAACAAAAAGTGACAGGGCTTGTCCATGAAGCTTTCACTTGATGCAAATTCCTTTTTATTTTCTCATTTCTCTGTCAGCTACTGCCTTGCCCTCCAAGTTTAGATAGTAGTTGTCAGGAGATTTAGACCTTCGGATGACTCTTCACATTAACTGTTTTTCTCTCTTTGCTGACTAGGGTGTTGAAAAAAACCTAAATCTCTAGCAAAGTCATGGGTAATAAATCAAGCCATTTGTCCCAGCTCTCCTCTCTACAGCTTTTAAAAGCTGTTTCACTGCATGGAAGTGGAGGTTAAACCCTGAGCTATTTTTCCTGCACAGGGAGTTTGTACATGGCTCTTCTCACCTGTGTTCTATGTATGAATAGAGACAAGACTTCTTGTTCAAGGCTGCTCCAGGTTATCAGGGAGAGGGGAAGAGCCCAAACCTCTACTGTATTGCATCCAGTGTGATCTCAACCTCAAGAATACTTTTTCCAGATGCTCACTCGCTCTTGCTGCAAGGAAACCTCCCTTTTCTTCAGAGCCCTTTGCTCCCCTGCCCTGTGAGTGTTTCTGACATGCTGGGTAGGCTGTGCCTTGAGATGTCCTGTTCCAAACTTACTGATATTTTAAGGTTTCTGCTGTGGCAAGTTCATAACCATCTGAACCTTAAATAATTGTCTTTCTTTAAGTTGCTGTAGCTCCTCAACTTAGAAAAACTCATGTAGGTTTGCACCAAATCACTATCTGGTGAATTATGATAATGGAAATCCTCCTCACACCCCTTGCTAGACCATGTTGTTCATGTTGCAGTTGGGGAACTGAAATCAAAGCATGTATCCTCTGCTTCCTAACATTCTTCTTCATAAAACTGTGAAGAGGTCTGGACACAGTCCAGTTAATTCTGGTTTATTTTCTTGCCCTGAATTTCTTCACTGGTGAGTGAATTTTTTTCCACATCTGTTCACTGCTCTGCTAGCCAAAGTGGAACATTATGGGGACTTGTTGCGTAGTCTAGAGAGTGATGAATTGTGAGGATGAGAGATCTGTATATCTGATTTTCCTGGAAGACTCAAAGGAAAATCAGGATGTTTTTTTAAAACATGGAGACTGAGTTGTTATTGCTTACCTGCCTCAACCACTGACTTCAGTTCCTGACACTAAGGGATGTGGATGTTATTAGATTGGGTATCCAAAATTCATGTGAATCAAAATTAACTCCTGTATGCCCCATGAAATAAATATCAGGCTGTACACATCTCTGTCTTGTCTTGTGATCTGAGCAGTTACACATTTTCAGAAAATAAGTATATATTTGGACGTGGTATGCTTTTTCACGCAGCAGTTCTGCTTGAAAGTGAGAGAATTTGGCTGAACCCTTTGCTCAGCCTGGCATGCACACCAGGTTGCAGATACATTCTCTTGTACTGTGTTAGTCTTTCTCTAGTCAAGATGCATTCACCAGATGGAGAAAAGGAGCTCTCCAGCCAGAGCACTCACCATGAGGATGGTAGAACACTCTTTGTTTGGCTTAGTTTCATTTCATCTCCACTTGGAGGAAGGTTTCAGTTTTTCTTGCTGTGTCTTTGGTTTTGCCTGACTCCTTAGGATTGCCATGAAAGCCTCATACTGATACATTAATTTTGGTTTTTCCCCATATATATTTACCAGTTCAGAGAAAAAAAAGTTCTACTTGGTCCACATAACAGATCTGTGTAATAGATGAATGCAGAAGACAAGACGATGTTTGCAGAGCTTTTTTTTTATTCAGATAGGTGAGAGCCCAGAAGTCCAACTTAGTACAGAAGTCAGCAACTTAGAGCTCTGTCTATATGGGATTAAAAAACCACACAGGCTTTCTTTGTGCTACAGCTCTCATCATAGTTACAAAGATACGATAGTAATATGCAGTAATGCTTCAGACTCTCCCAGTGTAGATGTAGTTTATTATGGGCAGTGAAAGTCAGATGTTTCTATATTTACTGCTAGAAATAAGTGGGTTTTTTTGATATTTGAAGACACCTGAACAGGACAGAGTTTGTGTTATACAGTGTGAAGGGGTTAGATGCCTGACTTTTATCTTAGGAGGTTTTCAGAAAGTCTCAGCAGTGTTGTTAGTCCCTTTGAAGACCTGTTCCCAGCTCCCTGGTTTCTAGTGGAGGGCCTGAGAGATCAGCCCATCTGTAGCTTTGCTCCACCCCTGCATTTGGAGGCTGCCTGCCTGCTGCTGTTTAAGACTTCTGTTTTTTAAATCACCCCTGCAAACCTGTGCTTAGCCTCTCATTTTGGGGAGGAGAATAAGTAGGAAGCACCAAGGCTTGCAAGTCAAGTTTGTCCTTATAGGAAGGTCCCACTCAACAAAGGGAGGGATCCCATCTAAGTGGGACCTATTTTGCAGGGGTTTTTTTATTTCTCTGCTCATACACCTTCCTTAAAATCTGAGAGGTTTAGCACCAGTGTTGAAAAGATGCTCTGCAAAGCCCAGATCTGGAATGTTCCATGGTAGAATCTTCCTGCCTGCCTCTCTTTCAATAAAATTAGAAAGTTAGACCTTTTGCCTCTATTTCAAAAGAGTTACTCAAGGATACAGTGACTTTACAACTCCTCTGTCATGCCATAAACTGGGCGGTAGTCATCTTTGAGGAAAAAACGTTTCCTAGCCGGTTGCTCTTTTCTTGTGAGGCTCAGCAGCTGTGGTGGTTCCCTTTGCAGAGGGCTCAGGAGTGTAGCTGGCACCCTAGAAAATGAAAAACACTTGAGTCATTTGCATAGTGGATCAGAATCCAGCCCACCCGGCTGCTGGAGCAAAACCCACAAACTTTCACATTAGAGTCATCTGCTGAAAAGCTACATGAAAGAGCTAAATGTTTGGTTTAAAGAAATTTTATTTGCTTTCTTGTAGCCAAGTCACCCAACTCTAAGATGGTGAAGGTTATGCATCAATAAGATCTTCTTGTCATCTTTCTTTGTCTGCTGAACTACAGTGATCATAGATTGTCCTTGCTTTCAGATATAAGAACAGTTGTTTGATTGAAGTGTTAATATCAATGTTTGTGTCTACAGAAACCAATCATCATTTCCTCCTAATTTTTGTAAATAGGCTGTTACTGTGACACTTAGATTTCCTGTCTCCTGCATATCTGAATCAAAAAATTCACTGCACACAGTGTTGTCTTGTCTTCTATGTTAGCTATCTATTGCCTCACTAATAGGCGTCTTTATTATAGGCTGTAGTTCTCCTGTTGAGATATGTCCAGACATCACTAGAGCCTATAATCTTTCGTTTTTATTCTGCATCATGGATTTGTTTGAGGGACTTTCTCAGTAATAGCTGTAGGAAACTGCAAGTAGCGTAAGAAAAGCAGGTGGAACTGCCTATGATCAGCACTGCACAACATTCAGGATTTTTCCAGGATAACCTTTTAAAGTGACTTTTTTCCAAAAGCAGTGGCAGTTTAGTGTTGATTTCTCTTTCTTTTTACGTTTCAGTATGAATGATTCAGGTTGTCTTGAGAATAAGATACAAAACTCTGTATTTTTGTACCTTTTTAAAAAATAGGTCATCTGTTTCATTTGGGTACTTGTGCAGCACTTTCACATTTGGGGGTGAGTATTTGAAATTTGGCTGTAGAGTTGCCCCAATATTAGGGATTTGCCTGCTCATTTGCAGCAAAACTTGTCCATAATCAGCCAGGATATAAACTCCGATATCTTTCATTTTGTACCCACACAGCAGGAGCTCGTTAGGTAGCATTGAGTATGCTGTATTTTAGAGCTAAAGAACTTGCTTTGATATTTCTACATTGGTCTCCTGAGGAGTGCTGTGGTCCTAGGCATATAGGAGGCAAAAGAAAGGAGATTGCCCTCCCACCTTTTCAGCAAAGCTGTTGTTTGCCCAGACAGAAGGAAAGAATGGAGAGAGAACACAAGCTGTGGAGGGATGTGCTCAGGAGTAGTAGTAGTAGACATGGCACTGTCTGAACCAGGAGATGGAGGGGCATTTTAGGCCAAAAGCACCAAGTGTGGGGACCGCATTTTGGAGCTGGTGTGACTGTCAGGAGTGGATTTTGTGACGTGATTGGGATTAAGATGAGGAACCGAGAGGAAGCTGCTGTAGAGTCTGAGGAGGGAAGCAGAACTTAAGAAAAGGGAAATCTCTGTTCTGTACCTTGGTATGTAGTTTGTGATTCCTGAGGCTGTGTTTGGAGGCTGTTTGTCCCGTCTGGTGTGAAGATACAGGATCATTTCACCTATGGTTGGTTGTTGTAGCCCAAATGCTTGATGCAGCCTCATAGCCCTGCTGAGACAGCAGACTGACTCATGCAATCCTGTCCCTCTGCATCAGTGCAAAAACCCCGGTGTGAAAATACACAATTTAGCTTAAACCCCTGCTAAGTCTGTTCAAAGTGTCTAACTTCACTCTTGAAATGGATGAGGAGCATTCATAGAATTTGAGCAGCTCAGTGGTGGAGAAGCAATCTCCATCAAGAAGATGCTACAAGTGTGTTGCTGGCAGTAGAACCTCATGCGAATGCATCTCTTTCCACCTGCTCCCACACCTTAATCTTGCTGTCCCTGTGCTGTCAGCATGAATCTGTGATGGCAAAGTGGATGCCTTAACACAACAGCTTTGGTTCACGTGAGATCCTTGAGAGCTTGCAGTTATCTCTGTTCCTCCAATAAGGTCTGTTTTCATTTAAAAGTTTCAGCCCTGGTAATGATTTTCACCAGTGTAGGTGCCTTCTTCTGGATCTGCCTCTGTCAGCACAAGCTTCCCATGTGCTCACTGCACCCACCTTTGGAAAGGACCCTCTTTGGTGAGTGCTCCCCAGCTGGTTGGAGGCAAAATTGGGTTAGCATAAAAGAGCCTAAAGAGTAGTTTGTAGCTGCTCCAGTTTATTTTCACCATAACGGATTACAAAACGCTTTTACACCAGACTGCTAGCACTTCTGAAGGGAGACAGTCAGCACAGGAAGAGGGGCAGCTGGTGCCGAGCACATGTGTGGGAGGAAAATCTCATCAAGCAGCATAGCTGGGTTTGGAAGGGACCTTTGTCCACAGTCTCAGTTTCTCTGAATCTCAGTTCTGTCTCTGTGATGGGGGGAAAAAACCCTCCTCATCAGGGTGTTGTGAACATGTGCTAATTTTAGTAAATCAGGCAGTTAGGTAATATGGTGACAGCCAGAAAATAACCTAGAAGGAAATAGTTGTTCTGTCTTTAAAGCATAGCTTTTAGGGCCATTTTTAATACTGAGAATGAAGCAAACTGAGGATTGCTTATTCAGTAATACCGAAAGCTATAGTAATAGCTTTACTATGCCATGAATGGCACCATTTCCTGTGGAAAAAACCCCTGTATGATCACAAAATTAAGAATAAAGATTAAATGTTACACAATTGGCCACATTTCTGGTATTTCCTTGCCTCTTAGCTCCTGGCTTAACATTTCTGATATGTCTGTATACGTTTGCATGTGTAATAAACTATTTGTGACCAAGCTCACAGTTGCTCATACTTTTTGTCCTAAGATGTTAAGCACTTTAAAGAGGGCTTAGAGGACATTGACGCATCTTACACTCTTGTCATTATGTGTCTTTAAGCACACTTCTGTCTCCAAAAGTGCAAAATTCTGGTTCTTAAAGATCATTGCAACTTTAAGTGAAGGATATGAGAGTGGGAAATGTTCTTCTAAATCTGGTAGAACATCATGGTTGGTCATTTTTTGCAGATGTCCCTGATAAATAATTTCTCTGAATTTGTTAAGTCCTTGCTTTGTGACAGGTGAGCGAGAGGTACAAAAACTAAAGTTATGAAACCACAGATATTGTCAGAAGGAAACAGAGCCAGGTTAACTCTAATAACTAGGCTTAAATTATTTTGAAAATGGCACTATCTGAAATTAATTTACTTGCACAGAATTGGGTGTCTTACTGTACAACAGAGGAAACAGGTACACTGATAAGTAAAAAAAAAAAAAATACAGAATACTGGGTGCTGAGTATGCATCACTCCAGCTGATTTCATTTGGAGTTATGAGGATTAACCCTGAAAACAAAACATGCAGAGTCTAACGTGCAAAAATAAGTTGATGTGAAAAAATGTTGGTATTGGCAAGTTTGAGTAAATGACATGTGAACTCCATGTGTAAGAGCAATCCCTGAGTAACTGCCCTTGGCTGAGGTCTCAGGCCAGGGCACCTTGCTGTAAACAAGAGGTGGGTCCCTGTCACCACCCTGCCTGGAAGGAGTTGCCCTCCCTGGTGTACTTGGGCTGCCCGTTGGCACACGCCCTTCCGTGTGCCCAACTGCTGTGTTTGTCACACTGGCTCAGCGCTCTGGCTCTGGCTTCGCAAGGTCACTCTTCTGCACTATGAGTAGAGTTGGAACCACAATGGGAAATGGCTTTGGCTTTTTTTTCTATCTTGAGGAGGTAAAAGATATTGTGCCTTGTCCAGGCAGTCTGTTTTTTGAACAGCATTCGGGCTTTTGTTCCTGAGGCCAGGATGTTTAATAGTTTGACTTTGCTGCTATTCTGTTTGTTTTATTCAGCCAGGGACATATCACAGATCTATTTTTTGATCAAGCAGCATTCCTATACTATAATAATTCACAAATAGAATTCACACACTAGTTCTGTGCTTCTTGCCCTTGTCTTCCTTTAGGTACAGTTTACTCTGTGCAAGTTGTAAACTCCATGGAGCAGGTGTTTGTACAGTGCATAGCACAGCAGGACCCAGGTTTCATCGAGGTGTCTGGACATGCTCTTATGTAAGTAAGGGTACTCTGTCTTGTGAGCAATTACAATAGTTCACATTTGCTGAACTTGTAGAGTTTCCTGTGTGCAGACTGATGAGAAAAGGGATTTTTCTTTCCAGGCTGAGAGGGGCTTTGCAAATGTTCTCCAAATCACAGCGGCAGCTGGCTCTTAGGGCACTGGACAAAGACATGATTTGGAAATAGCTTCAAAGTTTAGAGATGGCCCTTCACATACTAATGCTCCCAGATGAGTTAAGTGGAGGAAGTTCACACCTCTTGTGGTGCTTTTGTTTCAGTCTGCCAAGCTGCAGACTCAGCACAAGTGCAGCATGCAGGTTTTGTCGATCCCAGAAGTGCTAGAAACTTAATTACTTTCAAAGGCAAGCATGGAATCTGGAGGACCCGGTACAACCTGCTGAGAGAACATAAATCGTGAGATACTATCACGTTTCTATGCTTGGGCTTGTGTGGAATGAGTTTGCTTTGTGAGTGAATGCCTTTGGAACACACTGGTGGTTTTTTTGTTGATTCTTAGACATAGCAGTAATTGTTGTTGGCTTTGTTAACAGGCATCTATGTTCTGTTCTGAAGTTACTGTTCATGTCTTGTAAAAGGTGTGCAGACAAAAAGAAATATTTGTCCTGCTTTGAAATCATGAAAGCATTTCTGCATTTCAATGGATTGATAGCCTTGATCCAGGTTGTTCCCAGCCAGCATCTCTTCACATAGGTACAGACGGAGAGCTGGTCAGTTGTCACTTGACCACTGCTGTCTATATTCACTTATAGACAACGCTTAAAATGCCAGTGTTTACTTGTTCCTTTTTTTAACCCTAGTTTGCCAGCTACTTTTGTCCTTAAACAAATGAACCATGATGGCAACTGAGAAGAAACTGCCTTTTGTAGATAAGGAATATAATTTTCAAATGGCCTTATACAGTATGCTTCTCTAGGTTTTGTTTTCCAAAGTAGTCCTTGTGAAAATTTGTGGAGTGGGTCCTTCAGTTGGTCTGTGAGGTTTTTGGCATTTTTATCCGCAACCCGTAGTTTTCCTCATCTCCTTAAATGATTAGTTGATAGGCTCTCCATTCATAGGAATACTGTTTTGATATATTTTACATGGAAACTGAAGCAGGAGAAGGTTTTTAGGTAAGCCAGCCAAATAATCTAGGGTCTTTTGATCACTTTCCATTAGTATTAAACCAGTAATCTGCCCTATTAGATGTTAGAAAGGAAGCTCAGTGTTTAAAGAAGATAAACATGCCAAATGACATTCAATATGCCTTCTCAAGTACCAGCAGAAACCTTGTTGAACCTTGTTGGCAGAGGTGCCTTCTGCAAGGGTTCCTAAAAACACCTCCCCAGTTCTTGGCTTAGTTTTTGAAGTGGTCTGGCGCTGCAGTGGGTCTGGTGCCAGCACTGAATGCTTGGTCTGGCTCCAGTTGGAGCTGAAGAAAGGCTGAGTTTTAAAGACCTCTAGGATGCCTTCAAGTCCAGAAGAAACTGAGCACTACAATAATGTCATCCAAAGTGTGGTGTATTCCTAGAAATTGATGAATATGCTGTTTTAATTTGGGGCGTTTATGTAGTTGAAGTTACTGAGATCTTAATGCTTAGAAGAGAGAGAGTTCTGCAGCTCTTTAAGATTGCCTGGCACACAAACAAGCAAAGATCTAAATTGCTTTGAGCTGCTGACAGTTATCACACAACTTTGTGCAGACACACCTTTGCCGGTACTGACAAAACACAAATACCAGTTTCACATCACTGTACTCTCCTTGGCTGGTGTACTTCTTAAAACAGTACTGTACCTTCACAACTTTCGCACAGAAAATGGAAAGAAGGGGTGAGCAGCAACAGTAGCCTCTTATCAGAGTTGGTTTAAAATGCTCTGAGTAAAGACCGCATTTTGAAACAAAACTTGATCGGTTGTTTCAAAGCCGGACATTTAATGCATTACATTGCTCTGATCCCAGTCCACTCTGCTGACATCACACTGGATGCAAGAGCAGGCTTTAGTCTGTGAGGAGGACAGTAGCGAGTGAAGGAAAAACATAATTTTCTTTCTGTAACACTGAGTTCCTCCAAACTTCATAGATAACTGAAAAGTCTGTTTTCAAAACATCTCTGACCCTATATGCAAATAAAATTTCTGTGATTTTGGCTTTTACTAGAAATCATGTCCATTATGCATCTGTGTGATAAGGCACTGGTATATTAGTACTAAATACTTCCTAAAGAAACTCATTTGAAATCCAGGGTGAAAAGTGAAGAGGCATTGAAAATCCCCCTAATCTATATCATAGACCACCATATATTTCACTCAGCTGTCAGTAACAGCCTACCTGTTGATGCAAGTTTCCTGTAAAGAGTGTATTGACAGATTTAAATGTATTTAGTCTCCTAAGACCATAGATTGACATTGTGGTGGGTGTTGGCCGCCTCTGTGAGCCCTTGCCTGCGACTAGGGAGACAGAAATGAACAGGCAGACACTGGCTGGTAACATTGTTGTGGCAGTGTGGATATATTAACTTTACTAACTCGTTGGGAAAAGAGGAGTCACAATTTGACACTCCAATGGCAAAACTATCAGTGTTCCCAGCTGCTGTTGGTGCTGGGTTTACTTTCAGTGCTTTCACCATCTGCCATGAAGGCATTGCAGACTACTAGAGGAGAGGGAGATTGCGCTGGCTTTGGGAAGCTTTCAGCAGCGCTGAGCAGATTCTTTGATTTGCCATGATCAAACATCCTGATTGACAGAGCGTAACCTGAGTTCCATTTCTGACTCAGTGACTGAAGTTTGTTCTGAATTCTTCTAATGATGTGGCATGCAACTTTCTTGAATTAAAAGATTACAACGGCCGTGCTCCCTGGGTGCTGCAGAGGAGGCACAACAGCAGCACTGACCAAAGTGTCTGCTGTGGGTACATGTTTGCTGCCTTTATCTGTTCTGCTGGATGTTACCCCTGCCCCTGCTCTTAAGGGCAGCAAGGCAGGCCTCACAGCAGGCACTCAGCATAACCAACCCTTTTGACAGCTGGAACATTTTCTCTGATTCTTCATTAGGTTTCTGTCACAATGTACAAGGTGCTTGTGATGATTCAGGTTACTTTTTTTAGCCTGTGACCCGTATTTCTACCATTGTAGGCTCGGAACAGTTTTGTCAGTTCTGGATTGCTTTGTGGCTTTCCTGGGATAGGTGATGGTCTCCTGCACCTTCATCAAGCACTAACCTTACGAGCATTGCTTGGTAAATAATTCCAATGCAAGGTAAACTTGCCTTGCTGCTGTTATAATTCTCAGTCTTCTGAAAAGCCAGTAGATGGGGTGTGTGCAATTCCTGTGCAAAGTCACTGTACTTCTCAATCCAAAGATCCAGCTGTAGTTTCTACATTTGTGTTGCAGAGACTGTTGTTGTTGTTGTTGTTGTTATTGTTGTTGTTAGCAATGGCTTCCCACATGAATCACAAATTTAAGCAACCCTGAGTGGAAGCACCAAAAATTCTTGATTGATATTTTTGCAAGAGGTACTCTGAGCATGATCTACTGTGCACCTTCCAACACTCTTAGGTCTTTGAAATCTGGGTATGAATTTTTATCATAAGCTTTTCCCCCTCCGCCTTTTTTTTTAAAATTAAACTATTCATGAACTAGAAAGGTACTGGATAACTGAAAACAGACTGGATTACCACCACAGACTTCTGCATAACTTGAGATTGCAGTATTAGGTATAGATGCCATGGGGACAGCTAAGAAATACAGCATATTTTGTGTCTCCAAGCCCAGCATGGAAGAGTAAACATCTATTTGTAGACATGATTCTGTTGATCATAGATGTAAAAACTGAATTTGCTAGCAAATTAAAATATTTTCCTCTTGTTAATAATGATCGTGTAAATAATCATGTTAATACAAACTGTAGAAAGAAAGGGTCACCAGTCACATCCCAGCATAGATTTCATGCCTANCAAGTACAAAGACTTAGCTTTATCAGCAGATGTGGTCTAGGTTTACATTTAAGTCCACATTCAGTCCTTACGTTATTGCAGTTGAGAGAAAAAAAAATCAGGAGCTCAGTGCAGTCTTTAACAATCTGCTCTGGTAGCTGGCCAGTCCACTTACCCTTGAGTGAAGCACATGGTAGGGTGGTTCTTTCTTCCATTAACTCTTTGATGCTTGGAAACAGGGATGATTCACACGATGTGACAGGGAGGGGGAAATTACTATAAATGCAAGATTTGCAAAAACTTTGTACTCACCTTGTGCCAAGCCAGGAAGGGATTCGTGTACTATGGGAATGATTAGATGGCAATGTTCGCTGGACTGCTTCGGCAGACAAGGGATNNTTTGGGACAGATGAGCCACTGAGTTGTTCTTAGAGGTCATAGCAGAGGAGAGCATGAACCAACATGGAAATAAGCTGGCCCAAAGGAATTTATGTCATTCAAAATGAAACTGTCTAGAGATGGAGTCTTGTTAGGTAGGTCCTAGCTGCTTATACCTGATTGGCAATGGAGAAACCTTCAAATGGTTTGGTAATAGTTAACCAAGAGAACTCCACAATCCATGTCTGACAGGNGTTACGCTGCCTTTCAGAAGAGAACCACCAGAGCTGTGTTTTAATCTGGTGTGCTAAAGTGTGCCCAAAATACTCTGAGTGTTTAACAGTTGCACAAATGATTCACTTT
>VYZR01100547.1:55501-86401 GCA_013400675.1 Oxylabes madagascariensis | reverse complement strand
AGATGCACAGGTGAAGTTTCCTGAGAGATATTTGGGAAGATATGTTTTGCATATGTGTGTACACTCTGCTCCAAGCTATTAATGCAATTATGGGAAGGTAGAAATCTTCAAGTAGCAGAGTACCTTCAATTAATTCAAAAGAAAAGTTTAATAGTGGAATATGACCAAGTTCTGAAGGCACTGGTTTTGTTCATGCCTGTGATGAAAAGGGCAAATAACATGAACCTGCTACCTGTTACGCTGCCTTTCAGAAGAGAACCACCAGAGCTGTGTTTTAATCTGGTGTGCTAAAGTGTGCCCAAAATACTCTGAGTGTTTAACAGTTGCACAAATGATTCACTTTCCTAGCAGTTGCATACTGTAATATAATCTGTTTCCCTCTGTCTTTAATGTGCAATTCTGCTGAGCCTGCAGTTCACATTGGCTGCCTCGGGCAGACTGCAGGTCAGCTTTTGAATGTAGAAGAATTCATGAAATTTAAGTATTTTNATATTTGAGAAAGTGATCCAGCTCTGCTGGAGTCTGCATGGTAAGTGGAGGGCAGCCTTTCTACTTGGAAACTAGTATTGGGTTGGGCACTTTCTGGTTAAGTCAAAAGGGTTGCAGTTGTTTGCAATAGCTCAGGTGTTTCCCTTGTGACATGGCTGTTTTTCTTCACTTCTTGCCTGAGCTAGTGCTGAAGTTTGGAGCAGAAGGCTCTTTGCTATCATTGCTCCTGTCTGGTTAAGGGTTTGGAGTTTTTTGTTAGTTTGGGAAGAGGTGAGGAGGAATCACATCCATGCACGGAGAAATGATGATGAGCAGAGCGCAGAGGGAAGGCCACATACCCCTCCTTTCCAAGTGCAGAAATAACCAGTGCTAACGCAGGAACTTGTTTGTAGCACCTCAGCTGGCCCAGCCAAGCATCTATCATGCGGGGAGCAAAGAGTGGGGCGGGACTTCCTCGCAAGGTGATTAGCGTGATTTCCAGATGCTATGGAGGGCAGTCGTTCCCAAGCAGCGGTAGGAGCTTTTTTCTCAGGGTTAAGTAAGTAGTGTGCTGTCCTCCTTTAAACCGGGGAGACAGCAGTCTGGGAGAAGGATATGAAAAATAGATGGGCTTAAATTGAAACCTGGCATCTGGAATAGCTTTGGCAGACCTCGAGATAATACTTCAAAGTTGTTCAGCCCCATAAGGTACAGTATAATTTTCTGCTTGGTGAAAGTATTACTTGGGAACTGGAGTCATTCTTAGGGACTCCTAGTGCTGGGCACTATCACACTAGGTAGAAAATAGCTCCTCCTGACTGAGCTGACTCTGAGCCTGCATGTTCTGAGCTGCTTATTTGCCTATTCTCTGTCTCCCCAAGAATTTAGCAGTAAACCTTTACCCTGAATTATTTTTACCACGCTGAGCAACAGAGTGTAAATATATCTGAGCATAACTGATTCTGCTTTTACTCCACTGAAATGATCTTCCATATTTTAAAATCATTAAAGCTGAAGCAACATAAATATTCTGTGTTTCATGACAGCTTGAAAGGAGCATGGCCTCCTAATTACCCTGCCATTCAAATGTGTGCAGGAGCACTTGGAAAGTGCTAGGCTCCCTCAGTTCCCTGCAGTTTGGCAGGTATCTGTCTCCTTACAGGATTGGGTTTGGACACTGAAGAGTAATTTAGCTTATCTACGATTTTACCATTCTGGCATTGATGGGGTGATTCCCAGAGTTTAGTGATCAGAGGCAGAGAACATAGTTCCACAGGCAGTTAGTGCCTGTAATTCTCACCATGGTTCCTCAACCTGCTTCCACTTTCGGTGGTTTACATGGGAGAAGGCAAGTCAGCCTTGTTCAGTTGTTTTAGCCACATGTGTTTGGAGATCATTCTGAAATACAATTAATACATGCCTGCACAGAGGTAGGTTAAGAGGTAAGGTTACTAATTGGTTTTGATGCTGTTTGCTGCTTGAATGTTGGTGATTTTTTACATAAGGTAAAGAGAGCATAATTATTTTTAACTTATAGCAACCCCCCATTTTCTCTTAAATGTCTTGATATGAAGTAATTTAAACTAAATTTCTGCACAGATACTTTCCAAGAGATTGGCTGTCAAGTACAATAAAAAATCCACACTTTTGCAGGGACCCAATGAGACTTTGCAAATTTAGATTTATTCTCAACATTAAATGTGGTTGAAGATGTCATTTCTTAAACAGCACTTTTAGAAGTAGTTAGCTTAAAAGTATAGCAATTCAAAGCACAGAGGGAATGATTTTGAAGTGTAAAGTCTTGAAACACAACGCAGAGGTTGACAGTTTCACTACAATTAGAAGCAAGGCAGGCACAACTCCCACTTCTGAAAACTTTCCTATTGCACTGCTTCCTCTCTTGGCCTAGAAAACCTAAAAAAAACCCCCCTTTGAGTCGCTTTGCTTATTGACTTAACATAGTTATACTCAATAGCATTAGGAGACAGAGCAGAAAGAGCTGCCAAATGTGTCTGTATAGAATAATCTTTATAGAAAGCTTCACAGAGGTATTTTTTTCCATATGCTTTCAATGTCCTGAGAATGCTGCTTTTTTGAGGAAAGCAAGTTTTAGGGTCATTTGGTTTTTACCTTTTTTTTTTTTTTTTTTTTTTTTTAACAAGGCTTGTTTTGTTAGGAAACCACTCCCTTCTGCTGCTGCATTTAGACTCACTGCTAATTGCATTTTGGTCGAAGACATTTTCCATGAATTCCCATATTCCCCCACACTGTTACAACTTCCCACTGATTATGCTGTGTTAGCAGCACTTCTGCCTTTGGGAGGAGTGGCTGAGAGAAGGATATGGCGTACCTGGGAAATTGTGAGGTTTACAGGCACAGAGGTTTGTAGCTGCTAAGACACGGCAGAGGCTGTTCCTCCCAGACTAAGATAGGTGGTTTATGCACTCACTGCTCTGCTGTGTGCCACTGCTGAGGATTTTGCCTAAGAAGTGGTGTGTGGTGTGTTAGGCTTAGATTTTTCATCCTAGTTACACAATGTAGTGGGAAGCCAACCCCAAACTCTGGTGCCAGAGAGGGTGTGGGAGGGAGTGATCTTCCAACAATACTACTGGCACACTGAGGTGCTCACACACACCATGAGGTGCTCACAGAGCCCAAACTCTAAGCTTGTCTTTCTCCTATAGCCTGGGGACAGCATAAGCTTCTCCTTAGCCCAGCTCTGTCCTCTGCAGCAAAACCTCCTGGAGCAGCTGTATAAAAGATCTTTGCTGACTGAAGCTTGAGCACTGAACAGGGCACTGGATGTAGCAGAGTTGTTCAGCACAGCTAATCCACTTAAACTACGGAGCTCATCTGCTGATCTGCCGGGGTGGCAGTGCTCTTAGGTGTGATAGTTAAAGAGGCTTTGGCTTGAGCTACAGTTGCAGGGCAATCAAAACCTGCAGCTCGGGCTGAGGATCTGGTAACACCAAGTTGGCCCTGACCCAACCAAACGTGGTTAAAAGTGAGAGGTTGTGAGAGATAAACCCCTCTACTTAAGCCTTGTTCTAGCTCAGGAGCTGATCAGTGTATTCAAATGCTTTTCCAGTCTTAACTGCTTTGATCAAAGGTAGGGCTTACTTGGTCTGTGAACAGGGATGAGCTTTGCCAGTAAAAGCCCTCTTTTGAAGTAGGATAATTGCACCCAGGGCTAGTGTTAACGTTTCTGCTTTAATTGTGTCCCTGCACATAAGTGTACAGATCTTTTACAGGTAAAACCCCTTTAATTTCTGATGCAGTAAGCGTGATTGGGTCTCACCTACACTACTGTGGCTGTTGGTCGTGGTGCAGGAGGAACAGCTGGTGTTGTAACAGGATCTCTGACTACATTAATCTGTTGTCCAGCCTGTGACATATGAGGGCTTTCGCCTCAAAGAGGTGGTTAAACAGTCCAGGTCCATCCAATATGCCGGTGCTGGCTGAAGGCAAGCCTGCTGTGGTGTTTTCTGCCATGTGACAGTGAGCAGGGGTGGCTGCAGCCCACAGGAACAGGCAGTGGGCACTGCTCCTGCCCTGCGTCGTTTGTCTGGGATGAAACCTTTATTTGTTTAGTCCTACCCTTTTTTACTGTTGAGGGGAAGAGAGGGAGTAAGAGGAGCAGTGTGTGGCACACTGCCCAGTCCTCTACTGTCCTCCTTGCAGTTCTAGAAGACATCCAGAGAAGCTGAAACTTCGTAGTCTTTTGTGAAAAAGGCTTCTAATGTTCCTTTTACCAAATTATTAGTCGATTATTACAGACCAAATATAGATCAATAATTTTCTGCAGCTAATCCTCACTTACCACAGGGAGGTAGAAACAGCAGTGGTGCAGTCCTGTTGATTCTGGTCCCACCACAGGCTATGCAGCTAGGAACCACTCTCACAGCACCCACGTACCACTCATTCCACTGGGTGCAGAAACCTGCTCCCTGCTTTCCCTCAGCAGCAGAAAGAGACAGAAATGAAGGCAGAACTCACTCCAAATTTCAGAGAAGGCTGAAACCGTCCTGTTGGCATAGAGAGAGAACCAGGAAACAGGAACACCTGTGTTGCATAGCTTCGGGCAGGTCGATTATCCCATCTCCAGTGAAATTCTCTTTTGCATAAGGTATGAATAACAATACTCAATTTACCTTGCAGGGGTGTTACAGAGCGTGCAGTTAATTTTTTTTTTCACAGTGTTTGTGGTATGTAAAACCCTAAATGAGTGCAAAGCGTTATTTCAATTTAATTTTATTGAGGGTTAAATATTAGTGATGTGCCCAGCTGAGCAGTGAGTGAGGCAAGTGACCAGCAGCAAGCATATTTGGCAGCAAGCAATGGACAAAAAAGGAAAATGACACCAACTTATACCAGTCATACCTATTTTTTTTTCTTCTCTTACCACTGTACATTTCCCAATAAGCAGATGGATATGATCAAGATAGCAAATTGGAACTCTCTGGTTTAATAGACTTACATTTTACTGTTTAAAAGGCAAATAAAGGTTGATGACGTGAAAACTTGTCTTGTAGGAGAGTGAGAGAGTAGAAGTGCCTCCAGACATGCCCTGAAAGGTCCTTAAATAATATCTTTCAGAAACAGACCATACCTGATTAGTTAGGTGACAGATTTTTCACTGGGTTGGTAGCATGCCAGGACTGCTGGTTCCTCCACATTTCATGCTACTGCTGTTGAGGGGTTTGCACTGGATTAAAAACATGAATGAAAATCACTTGGACAAGGTTGGTACCCCATGGCACCAGCATGAGCCAAGGGATGAGCAGGGGCTGTGTGCAGGCGTGTGCTGGGGGGTGCTCCCGAGTTTGAAACGTGAGTCAGTGCCACACTACGGCCTATGTCTGTGTTAGAGCTGTGTAAGAGAGGGACGGACAGCGTTTGTGATCTCCCTGCCTTGCTCTAATCTCGTGGGAAGTGGGGGCTTCCTAGTGGTGGGGTTACTCTCAAGTGCCAGCGGGCTTCACGTTGCACCTCGGCGTCCCAGGCATTTCGTTACTGCCTGCTCACTTTCGTTCATTTTTATCAGGCGTGAAATGCAGACGCTTGTTCTAATTACCACTCGTAGACGATAACACAATTCAGTAACAGTCTTCTGGTAATCGGGGCTTACTTCTGCCCTCGGAAAATTGCACTCCAAGCATGGTGGAGACAGGTATTCCTGGCACAGAGGAAGGGTTTGACCCTCACTTTCTCTCTGTTTGTTAATTCAACATCTTTGCTCTGTGAGTGTCCTGAGAGACAGGTCCAGAGGTCAGCAAAGCAGAAAAGGATCTTAACAGCGTCTTCTTTTAAGCTTTGGGTCAAAGTCTGCATCGTACCCTTATTCTTGTTGCATTTGAAAACATTACTTGGCCCTGAATTTTTTCAAGATTTTTTTCCCTTTCTTCCCCAGCTCCAAAAGCTGCCATGGTCACTTACCCGAACACAGCGATAGCATTAGCTCCACAGTTAACTTCTCATTTAGTGGTGTTTCTGAAAATAACAATTGCTGCAAGAAAACAAATGGTAGACATGCAGCATATGCTGCACATGATCTTAATTTATTGCCTTTTTTTGAAAAAAAAATTGCAGTATGAAATTTAGGGGGCAAATTTCAAATCCTGTGGCATTCATGGCACAATGCCAGTTTATTTGAAAGAACCTTATATTTGTTCCTAAATCTTACAAGTCCTTAACTACAATTTGCTTTCTCACATGCCACTCACCTTTAAGATGATACTCCTTTTTTGGCATTATTAATTATCATTATTGTTGTTGCTGTTATTATTCCAGGAAATCTGTATGGGCGGAACGCTGAAATCTGGTTTAAAAATAGCATTTTCGTGTCCTCCTACTCACTGTACTTTGTGCATAGAATGCCTTTTATAAATGCAGACTTGCTGCTTGGCTAGATAAAAGAAACTGTCACTTGATTTCCATAACGAAGTCATTCCCAGGAGGATTTCATTGTTTTAGCAATAAATTTTTTCTAAAAGGCCTTTTATTTTGCTTGAGAAAGATAACAGAAATGAACTTCTGAGTGGTTATTCCACAAAACAATTAGAAGAAAGCAAGACTGTCTTGATTTGATGTAAAGAGATTTGTATTTGTATGAATTCCCTTTCATGTAAGATGAGAATAAATTCCCAACTGAAAATCAAGTTAGAAACACCCCCCAACAACCTTACCCAAAACACTTTTTCCCCCCCTTGCTCACAGACACGACACATATCTTTATCAGGACTCTCCTGCATAAATTTGGTCATATCCTGGAGTTCAGCCCTATTTCAAAAGGCACTTGCGTAACTTCTGATTCAGATACTTTCCTGAATTAGAGGTAGTCAAGGATAATCATTGACAATTATTCCAGTGCATTAATTTTGTGACCAGGTATGTTCGTATTCGCGGGGAGGAATGATCTCTGCATGCTGTATTAAGGCTGAGTGCTCCCTGAAGCAGGGACGGTGCTGGGGTGCATGCACAGTGCAGGCACAGTCCCTCCTTGCTCACATGCACCATGCTGCCCTGGCCTCTGTCACCACTTCTGCAGCATTTCTCACCCCATTTCTCAGCTGCACTGTGTCTCATGCCAGCATGACGTTCCTTTTCTCTGCATGCTGAACATGCTAAAGCTTGTCAGAATTACGGCATCAGAAAAGATGCAGAAAGCATATCCAGTAAGTGAAAGGTCCTACTGCTTGTGTTTAGGTTTGAGTTTTTTGGGGGAGGATGGGAGCTGTCTCATTTGGACCTATTTTGAGCCATGGTTGCATTTTCCTAAGTGTGAATCAATGCAATTACCACTTCAGGTACCGTAGACAACCTATCAGTGTAGGTAGATACACGCACTAAGAAGCAAAAGGAAATAGGAGAAAAAACATTTTCTTTGTGGTCAGGAAAGCCTTTATGGATTTGGCATCATACTTAAAATTGCATTGTATTAAAGAAATGCAAAAATTTCAGAAATTATTATTTATAGGAAGATTTGTGAATTCAGGATGTGATATTCTGACTCACCCGACAGCAAACATGTTTGCGCTCTGGCTGGTATGACTCACGCTGACATTTGTCTTAAGCGTGGCAATTGTTTTAGCGCTCTGCTAGGTGCAGGATGAATGAAACGGCTGAGCTCCACTGTTGCAGATTTACTATGTGCGGCCACCCTGGTAAATCGCGGGCTCAGCTGTGGAGTATTTCCTGTCACACACACACGTGCACAAACATACACGTGAGCACCCCCCCTCCCCCCAGTAATGCTGTACTGTTAAATACTAGATTCATAGAAAGGAAATGCATAATTACAGCGCTGCCTTTTGCACCACATAAAGCAGCCCACATCAAAGGATGTTTGTCATTAATGTTTCAACAGGTAATCTCTGGAATTACTGCCAAGCCGTGTTCCTGTTACTTAGCACTCAGTGTCGAAATCGTTGAAATCTTTGTTGTAAGCCAGCATAGTCATCTTAATCCTGCAAAAAAAGTTAGTCAATAGTGCCTTTGTTTTCCAGCTCTGTATCACGTTGCATCAGCAGTGCAGAAGACGTGGAGGCACTGGAAGCGGGGAGAAGGTTAAGGGTGTGTTCTGGGCTGGCTTCCTAAGGAAACGCAGCTCACGTGGTGGCTGTGCCCGTGTGTGTCCCCCCAGCCTGGCAGCTGGTTTAAGTTGGGCCCATCTCAACCCTGCGTGCTGCAAAGGTAGAGGAGATGGGGAAGCTGCTCCCTGAAAACTTTGTGTAAGTAGCAGATGAATAGCTCTGGGCATCTGTGGCTGAACCCAGTGAGGCAAAGGCCATGGCCCAAACGCAAATCTTACTGGTACCAGGGAGTTGGTACTGTGGGCATCTCCTGGAATTAACTGCTGCCACCAGAGATCTGCCTCTTCTCTGGTTTTCCGGGTTGTAACATTAACAATCTTCTTCAGGAGGTTTTGTCTCTGCCTACTTAAAATGCTGCAACTAAACAGAATCTCAGCCACTGCTTTTGGTGCTGCTGCTGCCTGCAACTCACATCACTTGGATTCTCCCTTCAACACCATCTTTGCAGGAGAGCTGTGGCCATTGTATGAGAAGTGTCTGTACATGTTACTAAGGCCCTTGAGCTTGCTCTCATCTCTAGCAAGTTAATAGGGTGCTGCAGTTCTTCAAATATGCAGGAGGCTCACTGTCTCCACTCAGGGCTGAGCTGCATTTTTTGCATAATAGCTTCCATAAAAGAAAAAGAGAAATATTTATGTCGTGTAACAGAAGCATCCAGGGTGGTTATTTTTATTGCTTATATCTGTTCAACATTACTGGCTCTCAGCCTGAATTATTATGGACCATTTGCATTCTTTTCTCAATCTCTTCTGCTCAGAAGACCTGTAGAAATGACTGTGTTACAAACATGCAGGCAATAGAGTTGTTTTTACTTTAAAACCTCTGTGTGAGAAGGAAGAAAGCTGGCATCCTAAGAGAAATGTAGATCTGTGTTGAAATTTCCCCCCTGCCCACCAGTATTCCTGCTTTGATAGCCATGAAAAAGTGGCAAATAGGGGGTGCTGATGTGAATAAGGTGATGGATTTTTATTAAGAAGTACATCACTGACATCTGATAGGAGGTATTTGTGAGGTATTCTTCTTCTTATGGGTCTGCGCTGTTTCTGCTTAGACAAAACAACCTGAACAAGCTCCTCTTAGTTTTCAGCTGGCATTGTGTGTCGTACCCACAGCCCACCTCCTGACTTGCTATTTTAATACGTTATGCCGCACTCTCTTTCTGGGGGAAAATCACATGGAATTTAGAAACTAAGCCCACCAAGAGAAGCACAAGGATAAGCACAGTCTAACCTCAAGTCTTTTTGGAAAAACTGGGTCTTAGTGAAGTACAAATAAGGAGTATGGTTGTGATTGCTGTTATTTGTATAAAAGTGATGTCTCTGAGGTCCTAGTTAGTTTTGTGTTTGTATTGTTATTAGGCATCATGTAAATGGAGAGTGTGAGTTTGAGCTGTTCTGCATTTTTTCCTAAGTACTACTGTGGTGATGAACCTTCATCTGTTTTCCAATCGCTTGTTCAAAGGCGTTGAGGTTAGGGAATGAGTAACGAGAAATGGAGACAGCTCTAGGGGCAAAGTTGCTTCCATGGTTTCCAGATGAAGAGGTTTGGAAGGGCAGATGAGTCCAGGGAGTATGGCTGAAAACTCTCAGTCTGTTTGCAAAGGCTGATGCTAAAATGAGGGGTGGTTTACCTGAGCCTTAAGTCGTGAAAAATACCTGCTGTGGGTGACGAAATGGTGAATAATGGTCTTTAGATTAAATCTCAGGACATGGATTTCTAGATGACTCACAGCTAAGGTTATCTGTACAGAATCAGTGGCCATCTTCAGTAGTGGCTCCTGCACTGCAGGGTGTGAGCTGCAGCCTTGCCCTTTCAGCCCCACGAGCTGCTCCCGTCTCTGTACCGTTTGCAGATAGATGTTCCTGTCCTGCATTTTCCCTCTGAGTAAACACTCACGTTGGAGATGCTTTTCACACGGGAAAGATGTGCTGGGCTGGGATGTCCCATATTCACAGAGATGGGGAAGGCAACGTAGATATTCTTCCCTCTGCTACAAATTGTGAAGCAGGATGGATTGCTTCCTTGTCTGAGCCCCATGATCTGCATGCTGTTTTTCTGGTTTAGGACCTGCAGGATATGCAAAGTGCTAACAACTTGATTTACTGTTCCCATGCACCCAGATACAGTTACTTACCTTGCACAAAGTGGGTGTAACACCTTGTGAAGTTGGGCATTTCACTGCGGACCACATGCAAAGCCATGGGAAATGTTTGTTTACATGACAAAGCCATGGAGGATCAAGCTTCAGATGAGGAATGGATGCTAAACAGAAATCAGAGTGATGCTTGCCTGTTTTATGTAAACAAAACCTTTTTTGTCCTAAGGTGATATTGCTTCACCATACTATTAAAGTAGGCATAAATGGGATTTAAGAAATTTTTACACTAGCAGAATGTCAGCAGCAGCTTTTGTACACTAGACAAAATGTCAGAAGGTTTTCAGATGGACAAAGTCTGGCATGGCTGGTGTAAAAAAACTTTTATTAACTTGGAATCTAAAAGATAATAAGTTCTTGGTTGGGGGTCTTGTAGTTTGGGGTTTTTTTTAATTTTTTTTTTTTATTTCCATTAGAATCTTTTCTCGTTGTGTAAAGTCAGCTAAACCTGTTGAAAATAATTTAGAAGTTTTTTCCTGACATGATAGATTATACACACATTAGGTAATTGAAATCATGCACACTCCAGGAAGATAAAACCTCGCCTTTCCCATTTGTGGTGAGGCAGGATTGAACCTGTCTAAAACTATTGCATGTAGAGGGAGAATAAAGCAGGAAATGAATTATGGTTTTATTTGAGTTGAAGGATTAGTTGAGGGATAATAGCGAACAACAAAACAACTTGGGCACAAGGCTGCTGTCTCTTAAACAGTTTTATTAGATTATGCTGGTTTGTGAATTAGGGAAACCAAATTATGTCATGCAGGAGAGCAAGGGATGACAATTAAAAACCAGCAGGAAAGGACTAGTAAAACAGTAATCTCTCACTGCTTGATCTTCAAAGCAAGATGGGAGAGCATGACCTTTTCTTGGAATAAATACAGGATATTGCACGTAGCCAACTTCTGATTTTCAGGTTTTGCCAATTTGCAGTTGCTCGCTTGTACTACAGTCCTTATTTGTTGATTGCCCTGGGGTCCAATTTTAGTCTCAAAATACTCCCGAGAAGTACTTCCATGTTCTTTGATTTCAGATCTGTTCATGTCTCAATTACACTGCTAATCTGTCAGCACCATGTCCTTTTTAGCTCTCAAAGACAGGGCTATGCTGTGCTATTTGAGTAACCATAATGCTGTGGGACCATGAAAAACAGCTTCCTTGGCAACGCTTCCCATTTATAGCGGAGATGTGATCGGTAACTGTGTATGTGAAAATGATTTGTTGATCATGTTGCAACTTCAGTCACAAAGTCTGGTTATGACTTAATTGTACTGTGAACCAGCTTTTTCTGCTGGTCTCTCCGAGTTATGACTGTTTTACATGTTCCATGAAGGACATGTCGTCAGAGCCCATCAGATCTGCATAGCAAAAAGATTGTTCCAATTAGGGACTCAGTGCTCTGCTCTTCAGGTGAGGGTTGTGCTTCAAGAAGCAGCATCTCTCCGTGCATCCTGAATTTTGTGCTATGCTGTCTTTAAATCTTAAACATAAAAATGCCTGGGAACATTTCCAGACAGACATGCCTTGGCTCTCACAGAGTGAAGTGCCTATGGGTAAGGTCAAGTGACCAAGTTGTAACAAATTAAACTAGCTTGTGAATTTGTAGTGCATCATCTGCTCCATAATAACAGGCTGTGTGCATAGTACCCTGTGGTAAATATGAGGTCTCTTGCACCTTTTTTGCCTGAGGTGTAAGTACCTTGCTTCATGTCATCTTTCCTGTGAAATGTGAGTGCCTGGAGAGGATGTCTGCCCCAGAGTACCACCACTGCACTGTATTGCACAGGTGCTGCTTGTGGCCTGTTCCTGTGTCCCTGCACCAGGGTCTGCAAGACACATTCCAGGCTGATAGCAAGATGACTGCATAGCTAGCAAGCAGCCCCACTCCTGATTCAGTGATCAAAGCCCTGGTTTGGGCAATCGGAGCCTTGCTGACTTGAACAGAATCAAAATCCTAATCCCACATGTTGAAGTTAGTGGTAGGACTTAGTCACTGAGTGTGGTGGGTGTCAGCCCAGGGTTACGCACAGCTGACTCTCCAGGGAGGCTCACAGGAGTCTATCCAAGCAGGAGTTTGCAAGGAGTAAACTTCCCTGCTCTAACTAAAAATACTAAAAATCTATTTTTGTTGGAAATGTTAAATATTTTCTCATAGTCATTTGGACTCCATTTGAAGGTTCCCTTGAATGCTGAGTGACAAGAGATAAGGATTAAAAATTGCGACTTTTAAGGTTGCCAAATTATTGGGGGGAAAAAACCCCATAAATAATTTGCAAATGCTGAAATCTTTCATTTTAACATTTGGAAGCAAAATGGTTTGAGTATTTTGAGCTGAGATGGAGTTTTTTTTTTTAGTTGTGAGATTCTCATAATTTAAAGAAAAGAATAAATAGCTTGAAAATAAATTGGTTTGGTTTTAAGCAAGGTTTCAAGGGTTTTTTTTTAAATAGATCTGTGTTATTTTTCTCTCTTTGGTCTGGTTTCTAAAGTTAAAAATCTTGTGAGACCATGCCTGATGGTGTGTTTCTCCGTCAGATAAGCAGTGGAGTCCCACTTCAGTAGAGGAGAGAAGCTGTTGACCAAAGTCTTGGAAATGTAGCCAGGGCCTGGGTGTCTGAAGGCTCCTGAGGTAGCGGTGCCTCTGTCACACAGGAGCTGTAGTTCCCAACAACTGTGTCTTAAACTGGGAAGATTTTTGTAACAGGTATCTTGCATTGCTACAGTCCATCAGGGAGAGGACAAAGACACATGTATCTTGAGACCAGTGGTCACCATCATCATCGTTGCCAGGTGCCTGCCTGAGTCCCAACCAGCTGCATGCAGGTTTACAGACACTGCTCCCTGAGGGCTTAGCCTTAGCCAGTAAATCCAGGAGTAGTCTTACACCATAACTGAGATCAGCTGGGCAGATACTGCTTTGGGCTTTGGAAGGTTGTGTTGTTGTTGCTTTGTATGTTCAACTAAAACAGTCATAGGTGTAAACTTCGTTTAAATAGCAACTTTTTTTCATCATTGCATTGTCTTCCTTCTGCTCTTCTACCCATGAGCTGCACTTGTCCATCTGTCTGACTTGTTTCCTGCCTTCAAGTAACGTGAGATTCATCTGCATTCATATGTAGCCGTCTAATCTGAGCTCAGTGTCTAGACTCACTTTATGGAGAGAACCAGACCTTTCTAAAAGAGTGAATCATTCTGTCCTAAACCAGATGCGTGATAGGTCAAATGAATAATTTTCTAGATTGCCTCGTTTCCTCCAACAAGTGAAGAGAGTTTACGCTCTCTAAGGTGTAAAGTTTTGTCCTGCACTTGTTTTGGGTTTGAGGACATGGATTCTACCATAAGGTTGGTAGGATGGGATCCATGTGCACAAATCCTGAAGTGATACGTGAAATGTTTGAGAAGCCGTACATTAAGAAGGTAGAAAATATTGGTGGCACAAAGTGAAACTAAGAATTTAGGAAGCACAAGGAGATCATGGGAACCTGGCTCAAGGAAAAGATGTTCAATGTGGGGCCTGTGGAAATATACACTCCATTTTAAGTATTCTCTGTGGGGTTCACATAAAAATGAAACTCAGCAGTTTCCTAAGACCCCAATAAAAAGACTGAGGATAGTCTGATACCTTGTGTAATTGGTAAAAAAAAAATAAATTAAGAGTTGGTCCAAAACGAAATTTTATCAAAAATATCAAACCACACAATAATAAAAATCTCAAATATGAAAAATACTTTCTACTGAGGAACAGCAAGAATATGTGTGTGTGTGTGTGTATATTTTTGGATTCAGTATTCCTTTGTTATAATAGTGCAGATAACCATGGAAGTAGATAGGTGTTTGCATTCCCTTAGAGGAGATCATTGAGAACAAAAATCTTTCTGTGTGGATCTCTCTGCACATTATGGGCTTTGTTTGCAGACACTTTTCTAAACAGCAACTCCAAGTATTTTCTTCGTTCTCTTGTTACAGCAACAGAAGTATCCAAGAATCATTTTAATTATGTATCTGCTTCAGCAATTTTGAACTGGGTTTTAATTTTTTGTAATAATATGTGCAGGGCAAATGACTCTTCCTATCGTAGATCAGTGGTTGCCATACACTCACTCTGTAGTGAAATCTCCATCTTGGGAGCTCATTAAAAATACATTTGCTTCAAGGAGATGTAGGAATCAATTGTTCATTTGTTAAACAGCTCTATGGCTTTTCCTCTTTTTGTTCCTTGCCTTCCTTTCTTACTTGGTTTTGCTTTTGTTTTACAGCTCTAACTTACTTTATGTGAAAGAGGAAAGCCAGTGAGGACCTGAGAACAATCCAGCAGCTTCTGAAAAATCTTCATGCTCAAGGATAATCCAGAATTCCCTGAAGAAGAACATAGTGAATGTTGTGAGTTCCTAGCAGTGATAAAAAATACTTCCAGTTGTGTCTTTTAGGACGTAGTATCTGCCCTGTAGTGTTTGGTCTCTTCCCTGTGATGCACTGAACACCACGAATTTCTCTCCCTCTTACTTTTTTTTTTTTTTTTTTTTTTTTTTTTTTTTTTTTTTTTTTTTTTTTTTTTTTTTTTTTTTTTTTTTTTTTTTTNTTTTTTTTTTTTTTTTTTTTTTTTTTTTAATGAGTTTAAGGGAAGACCAGTGTTATCTAAGGAAAGATGGTGGGTTTCTTTTCCTTGGACTGCTACAGTTGTTTGTCATGCTGCTATTGCTTTTCAGTTAAATATGTGAGCCTGCATTGGAAGGCCATGTGACTGTGTAGCCTAACAAGAATGAAAAATACTATGGATAACAGTTTGTGAATCTACAGGTCAGATTCAGGAGTTTTATGCATGCTTCTACAATGGTTGAAATTATTTGACCACTTTCAAATTAGAGGAATGCGAATGTAGTTATTTCTGCCTGGTATTCCAAACTCCTGTTGGTCAGTTTGTTATATTAATTTGGGTATTTCCAATACAAATGCTCCTCTCAGAGGTTTGTGTTCGTGGGAATTGGAGCAGGACACCTTTCCGAGGGAAGCACAGTCAGTCGACAGAGACCTTGATTCAGCTGTGGCATTAACAAAAGAAAATGTTCCCATGAGGGATGGCTAAAGAGAAGGCATGAATATTTTTATGTTCATTGTTTTTCCTATGAAGCCCACTGCTCTTCTGGGTTGAAATGGGCAAATATGCAGATCAAATGTAAACATTCTCACAAAAAGAGGAAAACAAGAGTTCTCTGCCTGCCAGGTTTTAGAATAATCCTTACTTTTTTTCTTAAGAAAGAACTGTGGGGATTTCCAAGTTAGGCAAGTTAGTATTTAATTCTTATGCCCAAAGTATGCAGTGGTCATCCAAGATTTTAGTAGTGATAAAACAAGCTGGAGATTCTTCCAGTTTGAGCAAACTAGTTTGTGCACTTTCCAATAATGTAGTAAATATCTTTCCTGGCATGCCTGCTAGCTCCCTCAGAGTTGGGTGCCCCCCTTTGCTCTGCTTTTTCCTTTGGGTTCAGACTTCGGGAAGCAGATTGAGACAGAGTCTTAAGTGATGCTGCTTTCCCAAGAGCCAGTTGCAAAATAAATATTAGAGAAGTCACTGAAAATTTTTTATCATCTCTTGCCTTTCCCACCTGCTTTGATCTACAGTGAAATAGTTAACAAATCCAACATTTGGAATTGTTACTTACTAGTTACCACTAAGCCGCCAAGTTAGTAGCTCATTAAGGTGAATAAGGGGCCGCTGAGATGTGGAACTCCTTACTGTCTGTGTATCCAAGCAGATGTGGCCATATCAGCTTATTCCCACACTTTGAAAGGCTTCTTTAAAACCACAAGAGCTTACTTTGCATGCTGGCATCCTAGGACTGGAGAGGACAGCCTTAAATAATAATAATAGTAATAATAATAATAATAATAATAATAATAATAATAAACAACCATCCTAGCATGCAGAGCTGTTGGGATAACAGGAGATGTTTGTTCAAGATGTTGCAATCACCTCCACTGATTGCCACAGCAGCACCACCTCAGGTGAAGAAGAGCATTCCCTGGGTCCTGTAAGGTATGTGGTATACCAGATCAGCCAGATAAACTGAAAAAGGCAATCCTCAGCCATTACAGGGGATGGAATATCTGTTGAAAATGCAGTCAGTGTCATCATTACATTCTGCTCTGTCCTAAACGGTTTAAAATCAGCCCACTTAAAGCACAGTGTGATGTTCTGCTATTGTGGTGCCAAAACCCTGATTACACTTAGGAGGCCTGGGTTTGTGCAGAAAAAGCAGCACTCTTCTCACCAGGCTGGGATGGGAAAAAGTGTTCTTGAGAATTGCTCTTACTCTGGCATCCACCTCTGGTTCCTTTTGAGAAATCATTTGTAGGTGATAGAGAGCTTTTTAGCAGTTCCTTGAGAGTGTATTTCATCACCTGGCTTCTGCTTGGATGACACTGCTGCAAGAAGGAGGCAGTCAGCTAGGCTCCTCCTCTCCTCTTTCCTTTAACCTCTTAGGGAGACAAGAATACCAGAGGTGAGGAGGTACAGTGTTTCTCCTGAAAGGAAATACTGGTGTACAGTGATTTTACTGAAAAGTACTGCTCTCTCTTCCCTGTTTGCAGGGTGTTGTCATGTTAAGATGTGAGGAAAATGATCAAACCTTTCCCAAGGCAAGTGGCAGCTGTTCTCTTCCCTTCTGCTGCCTCCTTCTGCCACCCAGGCAAATTCCAGAGGAAGAGGGGGTGTGAGGAGGGAGGGGTGCAGTAAATTGGGACCAGTGTCTTGTATCCACCTAGAAACTGCCTGTTTACTAAACAGTACAAATTTCTTGCTTCCTTTTTCCTGCTCTCTTCATTTGGATGAAACGCATTTCTGGAATAGCAGTGCTTGTACAAATCAAGTCCATATTCCACTTCTGGGGAGAGAAAAAGGGATGTCAGGAGGGTTCGTTAAGGAGGAACATTTATTTTAATAAGGGTAAAAATGAAGCAAGACAAGGCTCCTTTGCTCTTGCTGGAGGGTACCTTGTGTATTCCAGCATATGGTTTTGTAATTTTCTGGTTGGATGTAGGTATCCTGAGGTTTTTTTTTTTTCCATTCTGAAAACATATGCCACAGCTTTTTTGGAGTGCTAGCCACACAAGCACAAACACATTCTAACAGGAGCAGTGAATAAACTCTTCATGTTCCTCACTCGCAGGCATTTCTTCACATTATTTTTTTTTTTTTCTGTGCTTACGCGAAAACCTCTGGCACAGTTTGTGGGAAATGGAAAATAAATCTCTAAATCCAGTATGTGTCAATAACAGAAACGTGTTTAGTTGATCTCATATCTATAACTGTTATTTTGGGCAAACTGCAGATGGTAGGATAGTAAACATCCCCACTCCTAGCCCAGACAGGCTTTCTATGCCCTGCCTTCAATGGGAACCTGCTGCTGTAAGGGCTGACTCCGAAGAAGGTCTTGAGGGACCGTGGTTGCGTATGGCTTAGCCCCGGTTCCATCCCATTTTTGAGTTGCTGCCTTCTTTTTCTGTTCCTTGGCCCTCCTTGCTTCCTTTACCCTGGGTCCTATCTCCTGTGTACTCCCCCCTGGCTGCCGGCTGTTTTTCCTGGCACGTGGAGCTGCGACGGGTCTGGGAGCGACAGCTCCTGGAGCTGATGTCAGTGCTGCTTCCTGAGCCGCCTGGCCGCAGCCCAGGCACACCCTCTCCCCAGAGCATCACCTTCTCCGCCTGCCTGTCATGCTGCTGCAGCAGCCCCTCGGGGAGGAGGCTTGTGCAAGTGATGGAAATTGAAGGTTAGCGAGCCTTTCATGGCGGTTTTCTGTGAGTGGCCATCTCCCACGCCTGGAGCCTCAACGCCGGGTTCGTGGTGTAGTTGGAAGTGATGCCTCGTTTCTGCTCTGAGCTGTACACACCTTGGAAGAGCGACGGGAAGCTTAGACACATGCAGACTTAATGATTCTGGATGTCTCTGCTTTTGTGTCACTTCAGTATTATCCGTATGCTAAATCACTCCATGGTTTTCTATGGAAATTACCAGGCTGCTGAGAAAAGAGCAGAGCTGCATGTGTCCGTTCTTCCAAACAACAGCCCAGTACATGCCACTCGGTATTTATAGTGAGAGGGAAAAAGGGAAGAATCACTTTAATTTGAGAAATGTCTCTCAGAAACAGCAGTAATTTATTCCTAGGCATTATTCTTCATTAAGAGCTACAGACAGCTGCAGCTTCCCTTTAAATAGAAGTTGCTCTCTGCAGGCATGCTATACATAGGGCTTCAGGTTTCTGCCATTTCTCTGCCAAAAAATCAGAAGTATTTCTCACCAAATAAATGTTTATTCAGAAAGTTATATTTCCTGGCTTTTATTTCACGTCACTGGCTTCCAGCAGCCAGGCAAGAACAGCTCAAGGCTGTCGTGTGGGAGAGGAAGCTGAAACAGTTTGAGTCTCTTGTGGGGCTTCAAAAAAAAGTCTCTGACCATAACTCTGGGCCTTCAGTTTGGCAGTTTACTTTAGCTGTTGAACATTGGATTAAAATGGATGTTGCAGAAATCCTGCAGGGCAAGTGTGCCTATGCAGATGCAAAGTGGGTTGTGGTGGGCGTTTCTGTGCATCAGGTCAGCTCACCCCCACTCCCGGCCTTGAAACCACAGCCATCCTCAGACTGCATGGGTGGCAAACTGGCTTTGGCAGCTGAGCTGTTTTGTTGGTGAGGGACCCCCCGTATGATCAGTGTATGGACACCTAGGGACAGCAGGTGAGAGCTGGGCCGTGCCTGTTTGCACCTGCCAGCCAGCAGAGAGGTGGCCAGGGTGGCTTCAAGTCCTGCAGAAGGACGTGCAGCAATGAAGCTGTAAGCCACCAGTGCTCCAGAGGACCAAGTACTTTTTTATTCACACCTGTGCAGCTCCCTTGGATTTACCTTTGTCTTCTCTACATTCCTGCTGACTGGCTCCTCAACTAATGATTTCCTAAGCTGCCTCTTCCCCACTATCTTTTCCAGCATGAACTGCAGAGCTTCCTCTTTTGTCTCCAGGGCTTGTCAGCTGGACCCGTACTTTCCATTCAGTGTGCCAGCCCTTACCACTCCAGTAGATGACTTTGCTGTTGTAGCAGCCCCAGCTGGTTGTCTTTTGTCATCTGTGGCTGCGGTGTTCCTTGTCAATACATAATGTTTTCCTTCTCCACATCTCCTCCCAGCTCTCCCTACATGCCTAAGTTCATGGCTTATCGTATGCAATCCATGTATTAAAATAATTTTTAGTTGGGTCATTCATTACTCTCTTGCTTTCTTCTTGTCCGATATAGGTTCCAGAGAAGTGAGAAGCTGTAATTTTTCCAGGGCTAAATTCCAAGCCTTTGATAGGCAGGCATGACGCTGGAGGCCACTACATGTTGCTACCGGTTGTCAGCTTTGTAAAACTTACCCTGCAGAGCAAAGAAATCTGGGCACAAAGATTGTTCTCCTCTCTACTGTGGCAAGCTGTAGTTTCCCAGTCTGTTCTGCCTTCCCTTCATTGTCTTCCAAGCAAATGGCTGTAAGATTATGGCTCCCATGTTTGGACTGAGAACAGCTTTTGCCTGAGCAAACAGATTTCTCTTTGGCAGTCACTTTAACTGCTGCCCCAGCTTTTTGCTGTCAGCTTTGTTTCATGATTTGGCATTAGAGAAGTCCAGGCAGTCCTAGTGCAGAGTGCATTGGAGCGAGTAAATGCAGCAAGGCAGGCAGGTGAATAATGCCTTTGTTAATGATCACAATACCAGTGTGGTCCATGAGACCACAAAAAGCATCTCTTGTAGTTCAGCACTGTATTATGGTTCCTTATCTTTAACTTGGTGGTGCCAGCTGGAGAAATTTCTGATCCTTGCTGGCAACTCTGCTTGGTCCAAGAGACTTCCAGTGAAAACAAGAAGAAGCACTGGGAACCAAGCCCAGCCTTCACAGGTTTATAGCATGGCGTGAAAGCTGCCCTACTATTTCCAGGTTGTGTCTGGGGTGAAGCTGATCAAAACACAGGTGTCTCACGCCTGTGAGAATTTTTTTCCTCTTTTCTTATGCTTCTTGTGTTTCACTGCCACTTTCTTGTGCTGCTGTGATAGTTAGCATCACTGGTGAGCTGGTTTGCTGCACCCATGATGACCCTAACAATATCTCATAACCTGCCAATGCTTCTCTCAAAGCTGATAATGTTTGTGGCAGAAGCAGCAAGAAGAGAATATAAATTAAGCTGTCCTAGAGAGGAGTTTTTTTCCCATTTTCTGTTTGGAGAATGCATTCAAAAGGAAAGGCTGCTGATAGTGGTAGGTTAGTTAAGAGGAATCATGAGCCCTTTGTAGCAGAATATTATTCTGAACAACTTGTTCATTCATATTTATTTCAGGTTTGTTTGCAGCCTGCTAGGCATGTTGACCCTGGATGCATATTTTGGGAAGGACTATCGGATACTTTTATTCAAACTGGCTGTATTGATGCTATCAGGTTTCCTTCTCAGTGAGTTTTATGATTTTTGTCGTTAATCAGCTTTGCTGCTTCCAGCTACAAACACTGATGAATCTTTCAGAGGCACCTGATGGCACAAAGGTCAAGAGGAAGAAGATAAGCAAGTTGACAGGATTGCCTTTAGTTTCTTTTCCTGTTGAGGTGTCAGAACTAGAGACAGACTAAGGAAACTGGAGATACTGTTTTTTATTTATTTCTAATGAGTTTTCCTGGCAGCTCTTTAAATAAAAGAAAAGCCCTCCCTACTATGGCAAATAAAGTTTATTGCAGTAGTGCAACTTATTACCAAGTTATTGCACTAGTAATAGAATAAATCTGTTTGGGGAGTGAGGGTTGCATTAGATGAGAGGAGGAACATAATTTGTGGTTTTTTGTGCCAGGCAACCTTCAGCCAGAATTGGGGTGGTGATTTATAAATTCCCTTTGTCTCACTTCTGATATTTGGACTGCAGTGAATCCTGCTAAAACATTACAAAAGCTGTGTCAGTTGAAAGAGGCTGGGCAAAATGTGGGTCGGCTTCCTGGACAGGGGTACATTTGTAAACAGAGCTGGAAAGATTCCTTGCAACAGAAGTGTCCTTAATGGAGGCAGTGAGCAAATTGTGCTTTAAGCCTTCAGCTTCCAGGAGTTTGTCTCTCTGGCAAATAAAACTTGTCTTCTTAACGGCTTGATTTATCATTTCTGATGCAAATAGCTGACAAAAAGAAACTTCAGGTAACGTGAACCTCTGGTGAAGTAGAAGGGAGTTTGACACTCAGGGTGGAGCAACAGGAAGAGCAGGGGAGGAGCTGACACTTTTCATATTTACAGTTAAAATGTTTTGGGCCTATTTTATGTTGTTTGAAAGGAGTATTTTTTGTTTGTTTTGGTTTTTTGTAAAGCTGTGCTCTGCAACCGACTTTGTTAAAGAATCAGCTTCTTATGGGGAAAAGAGACAAAATAATATCTCTATGTCACTCAATCATGTACTGCTGCCTTTTGAAGTGGGAACATTCTCGTAACATATTTCTGAGTTAAGACGTGTCCATTAATTCCACAGTGCAAATTACCAGGATCCTTTTTACTTTTACCAGAACCATTAAAACATTTGTATAACTATCTTTATTAAACCTGAGGGATAGCCTGCAGAGCTGTCAAAGAGATATAAGTACAAGCACTTCCTTCTTGTTATTGACCAGTCAAACCAGTTCAGCTGAAAGGATTTGGCTTAGTAAGCAATCCTACTGCTCCTGATGGCATCCGTAGAAAGGGTGAGTGAGCTGTAGAGCTTTATATGTCTTCATTATAGGGTGAAGTCGCTTCTTAAATTAAATGAAACCGTCAGGCTTCATTAGCTCCGGGTTTTCTTGTTGTTATTATTCTAATGTAATTGCCACTTTTCTTCAGTCAGCCTTCTGCTTGCCTACTTCCAACGAAACTCTTTCCATCTGGAGAGTATTTTGAGATGGGGAAGGTACAGTGAAGTAGTGGAACTATTCTCAGCATTGTGTTCTTCCTCTCCTTTTCAACTACCTAGAATGCTATACAAGGAAATAGAGGTAAACAAATACACAGCAACCAAAAGAGGATCCTCTTCCCTTGAAAAAGATCATGCAAAGGAAGAGTGTTGAGTATCTGTCTAAGCACGTGCAATGGGAGAAAGCATCATACATTGGTAGATAAGATCCCTGCAGTTCTTTGCTTCAAAAAAGCAGCATTAAGAACTGAAGAAGCACCCCACTCTGCTCTCACATGACAAGACACGTTACTTCAGCAGTAAGTAGTTCTTGGGCATAATGAAATACCTGCTGACTGCAGGGAGTAAGAAAGACTCAGTCACGATGGGTACATCTATTTGTGCATCCAAGCTCTGTGCAGAGATTCCCAAGCTGACAAGGTGCTTTGCTCAGGCTAATTAGCCTCGCTTCTCTCCTTACGTCTTCTCTGCTTATGCTAATTAGACTGAGCAGGGTGCTGCCTGACACTGGTGAGAGTCAAACAAGTGTGTCTGTCCAGCCTTGCCCTGCAGTGTACCTTCTGAATGCCTGAGCTTGCTCACAAATCCACCAGTCTGTGCCAGCAGCTGGACAGCCAGCACAGGTATTGCCTGCAGCTTTACTGTACGTGCTATCAAGCATCACTCAGCCTTGGGTGGCTTGCTGGACTGCAGTGAACGTACTAAGTGGTAGGGAAGATCTTGAGCAGCTCGTAGCCTGTAGCCTTGTTGCTCTCAGAAAAACACATCCTGCTGGGTGTCTTTGGTCCTGTTCATTCTGTTGCATGTGAATGACTTTCCTGGTTCTGGAGGTGGTGCTCTGGAGCCCTGAGGGAGTTGGGGGCATTGTGTGAGGGGACAGAAGTACCAAGGCAGACAATCAGAAATGGTGAAACTGAGGAATATAAGTGTGAAGAACTTAGACTTTCTGCTTTTCATCCTGTTTATATGTGCAGGACTGACAGAAAAATGGGCCGGCATGTTGAATTAGATTGTGAAACCTTGCTAATTAGCTGTTCTTTTCCCACACCACCTCTCTCTTCTTCCTTCCCAGGTGGAGTTCTTGCAGAATGAAATGAGTGCAGGGATAAGTGACTTCCATAATTTAGTATTCTAACGTTCAATTCCAGCTAGGTTTTCTATCAAATATTTTTTCAAAGACATTGAGTAAGCTTACAGAAGACAGGTTTTAGGAGAAACAATCAAAAAAGACCTTGACAATCCCAAAATGACAACAAATGAAACTGTTTTGCCTCATTATAGTAGAAGTGGCTTTTTACTCCCTGACTGTTCTTCCTCTGACTGGCACTTCCCTGGGAGATGCGGTTGAGAGCAAATGCGTCTGTATACACACATACACGCATGCCTAGCTATATATACATTGATCTGAGCGAGCCTGGGAATGGAAAAGGAAGTGCAAAAACATATGCTGGGTTTGGCAAGTTGGTCCTTTTAGTTGCACAGTTTCCTGATTTTCTTCGTTTAAAAGGTGCGTTAATGTTCTGTGTATGATGTTCTGAAGTGTGATACTTGGATCTCGTCAAAAGATGGATGTTCATGTTTCATTCCATATTGTGAAATAGTAGTCCTCAAAATATCACATGAAGCCACAAATAAATAGCTGTGCTGTATTATTTTGGGGAGTTGCAGTTTCTAAGACAGTCAGTATGATCTCAACCATTAAGTGAGTAGAAAGTGTTTTGAAAAACTAGAAAGAGCTTTGTTGACTGAAATAGCTGGGTCAGAGCTGAAAAGGAAGAGTTTGCTGTTTTAAAACATAGCAGACATTTCAGACATTCTTATCAGGATGCTTCACTAACGCAGTTGTGTGAAAGACTGATAAGGAAATGTGCAATAGCAGCCCTCATCATTTAAAGTGCCCAAACTTGGCACATTCTGTGGCAATGTAAAATAGCAATATATATAAATCTAGGGTTCTGGAATTCCCGGGTCTCCTTATTAGCAGATCAGTGTGTAAACACTGGCTCAGTGTGTCTAGTACTAGAGGGGTATGTTTTGTTCCTGCAAACAGATGTGTGCTGGCTCTGCACCCCCTGGCACATGTATAAGACAGAGTAGATTCAGAATGAGCTGTACACCGCATTTTCTAGAGGAAGTCTGTTTTGTATAAACCATACATGAAATCAGTGTGTACATATTTTTTCACTGCAATGCAGGTATTTCACCAGTTTTAAATCATGGCTTAGTTACTGGTTTCAGTCAAGCTGCCCAGTAAGAGCTTGCCCGGAACATTGTAACAAGACAACTCAATCTGAATTCCAGATTTAATGTTGCTCCTTGGTCAGGTTGGGACTGGCAGTTTTCATTTTGCTCCCAGATCTGCTCCAATTAAGTGCATAAAAATGATTTCAAAAAGCAGGGAGAGCTTTGTTCACTGAAATGACTGCACTGAAATTGGAAGTGGGGAGCAGCAGGAGGAAGAGCACTGGACTACTAGTGGCAGAGGACGAATCCCAGTGTTTGCACCCCATGGCCTCCACTGTACACCTGAAGTAGCTGTTTTTTCTCTCACAAACTTGAGCCCTGAGCCTGTTTGTTAACTTGTGCATGCTTTTCAGGCTGTCTGGCATGTCAGGACTGGAGTCTCAAAGCGGTAGGGAATGATGTTGATCCTTGGTCAGAGGGAAACCACCATGCCAACATAAACCCGGTTGTCTGATGAGACCAGTGCTAAAGTTAACATGTAAAGCACTGGTGATTGCTTCTTTGGGAAAGCAATTGGAAGTAGGATAAATGGTCTTTAATTGAATTATGATCGGCATTTTAAGGCATATGACTTAAGCTCAATGAAGGCTTTTTTATTTACATGTTCCTTCAGGACTTCAAAATGTTGCAAAGAGCACAACAAACTTTGATTGTGGTTGCGCAAAGCTGGCTTTATCGGTGTAGCTGAAACTGAAATTGTACTCAGATGAGTTCGATCTCAGTGCCTGTATTGTGCCGGAAAACCCAAGTGATTTGGTTTAGAAAAGATTTGTCATATTAAAGTGTCTCTTCTTGGTTCTCTGGGGGCTTTTTTTGTACTTTCCATTTCTGTTTTGGCAAAGATGGTGTGGGGGATGAGGAGTTGCAGACTGATGATTGTTTGTCTGTAAACCATCTTACTGAAACAGAGACTGTAGGAGGCTTTCTCATGGCTTTTAGTCAGACCACTGCCTTATCCAAACAGTTTGTGACCCTCAAAATGCTACATGTGGCTCTAACCCAGCCTACCTGCCTGATCAGAGTGGATATGGACGTGTTTGTAGCAGAGTGAGAGGAGCAGTCATCTGGGGAATTGTTCCCATGTGTTCTTAAGTCTTTCCTTTCTGATAGCATCCTTTCACTTGATTTATTTTAATCCAGTTCAGAGGTGGTCCAGGAAGTAGAATTTGATACCTCGATAGAGGAGGTCACAAAATGAGGGCAAGGCTGTGTCCTGACATCACAACATGGTACTTCTTTTGACATTGCATTAATATGCAATAACTTGTAGTGGTAGCAATGCAGCAACTCGAAACAAGCACTGCAAAAACTTTCATCTCAGACAGTGGTTGTCACTAGAAATGCAGTTGCCTGTGAGAAGCATCAGTCTTAAGACTAGTCATAGCAGCAGTGTGGGACAGTTTATGGAATACAGTTTGAGGCATTTCCAGCCCACGGATGTCAGGCTGACAGCAGGTAGGAGACTAATGGCAGAGATCAAGACTTGCTGGGCATTACTTGACTCCAGTTTTATGGTGGAATAGGGAAGAAATTGTATCCTTGATATTTATCTCAAAACAATAAGAAAGGAGGAGATACAGAGAAGTATATGCAATGAGAGAAGTAAACCAACTATTTGTGCTGCACTTTCATATCACTTCTTGCATTAAAAAGTAAATTCAATAAGTCCTGTCTTCTTATTTTCTAATTGTTTTTAGATTAATCTTATAATGATAGGAACATTCTTCCCTTGGTAAGAATTAATTCTGATATGAAGAATTTGAAACCTAAGGGATAAAATAAGGGACATTTTTAAAATAAATAAGGACTCATTTAAATTATTCTTGAGCAACTACCAATTACTTTATCCTTTTACATGCAAAGGGAACAAAGGAAAATGGTAGAAATTCAGCTTTGGTAAAGTTTGGTTTAATAGTGCTATGCATGGCTGGATTTGAAGAGCAGAGGAAACATGAATCTTTAAAGAGTGGGGCCCCCAGGAGTTTGAGAAGACACCTGATCAGAAAGCTGGAGTGTCAGATCCTATCGCCTCTCTTGTTCACTCTTTGGGATTCTGCTTTGGTTCTTAGTTTAAGCAATCGCACAGTGAGTTTTGTCTTATGTTACCTTTTAATGAAATGCATCTACAATTCAAGTGCACTGAACCTGCTAGAGTTCAACCAGTCTTGCCTTTTGAACAGAGAATTGCATTTCATGGTTTTTATCATATCTTTGTAATTTTTTCCTCTCTGTCCTGTCTGCAAATGGAATAGCTGGTGTTTAGATACTAATACATTAACTCCTACAGCCCTTTCCTCCTGTGCAGCCTCTGGTTTGGGATGACTCCACTGGTAAGGCATTGACTTGCAGTCAGGAAACACAGTGGCAGAACCAGAAGGAACAGTTATCTGATGGGTGACTTGAGGCATGTCATGACCAGTCAGTGCTGCAGCCATAAAATGCAGATAATGATACTGATATCACTCCTTGGTAAAGCATTATGAAATGTATTCATGAGTATTTCTGCTCAAGAGCCTGGGTGTTTTTAGTCTGGATTCCAAGGACATGAGGTGTGTGTGGTGGTGATGATGCCTGCCTGTTTGATTGTCCATCCCCATTTCCCCCCCACCTCCCCGTAACACTGTCTTGACTAATTCCCAACAAATCCTGCAGAAAGCAAAAGTTTCAAAGACAATTAAATTCCTACAGTTATTTTTGTTGTTGCTAAATTCAACAGGCAGGGGAGGTGAGAGGCATGAGCTACTGCTGACATTGAGAGGAAAGACAGCCAAGCTCTGCCCTTGGTAGCTCTCCTTGATGGTGGTCGGCAGTGAGTCCCATCTCTGCATCCAGAGGACTGTGGCAGCCCTTGCCCAGGTGCCAGGCCAGCATGGCAGGATGTGGAGTGAGGCTGAGCTGCTGCAGGACACCAGAATAAAGATGGTGCAGAGATGGATAAATTCAGAGGGATGGCAGAGCACAAATCCTGCACTCTGTTCTTTGGGATGTGTTGTTAGAAGGGCTCTGGCTGAATTTGCCATTTAAAATCCTGGAAGTGTTTTTGTTTCTGGCTGCTTGAAACATGACTTTCTCATGTTCCTGGGATGTTTTCTGTACAATGCTGGGTTCCTCTACAGGGAATCCAGAGCTACAGGGAGCTCTGAATCTTTCCTGGAACCTTTGGGAAAGCTCTTGTGCTCCGTCCCTTTCATGCTGCTCACATTTAGCTTCTGCACTGAATGCAAATTGAGAGCTGCCCTCTTTCCTTGTGACTGTGGGTCTTCTCCCCATGTATACCAAGTGCAAGAGCCATCCGGTTCTCATGAAAAAATTATCTAAGTTTCCTCAATATACACATTTAATGTCTGGCAGGCCCTGTTTTTAGTGACTGCTGAGTTTCTCTCTTGCACAGCTCTGTTTGTGCCTTTGGAGCACTGGCCTTTTTCTACACGAGCCCTCTCACTTACTTGGCACAGCACTCTGGTTTTGTGTTGCTCTGTACATTGGAGGCAGCTACATGGTAGTAGTAAATTCACAGGGATGCAAATTTGTTATCTCTTGTTTAGTAACTCAGTGGGGCACATGTTTATCTTGTACGCCTGAGTGCTGTTTTTAAATAATACTGTATATACAATAGATAGATTTAAAGTTGACTAACCAAGAAAACATCCTCAAGGCTGAAAGAATAAGTGTGAAAGATATGCAAGAGTTGCAGGCTGGTTTTTAGCATGGCTTTGTGTCTGGTGGGCTGACGTACACAGCTGTAGCAGTTAGATGTCTCATTTATGCACCCAGATAAAGCCAGGGGAGTTTAAAGCAATCAGATTAATCTTGTGTCCTGGAAGAACAAGTTTATCCTTTGCAAGAGAGATTTCCAGATTGTTGATGGATTTTTAAATAAGGAATGTTTGCAGAAGGATCCTTTCACTGGAAAGAAGGAACAGGTAAACAAGTAGCCAACTGACCACAGGCTCTATGGCTTCTACAAAGGCAATTACAGGATGACCAAGACTCTTAAGCTACATTCATTCAGGTCAGTTGTTTTCAACAATGTTAGTTTAGAGTTCAGTTGCTTTGAAATGATGAAGGCATGACCTAGAAGGAACATGATTGGAAAAATATCAATCATGGAAAAATACTGTAGCCTAAAGTCAGCTTTCAAGTCTCCAAGTCTTTTTATTGAGTTGACAGACTTAAGGTTAGGCTTTCAGTAAAGAAAGTCAAGATCAGACGTGTTTCTGAAATAATTTTCAGGGATTGTTTAAATGTAACACACTTCTTTGCCATTTTAATAAGGATCTCTTGTGTTGAACTTATTATTACTGCTGTGGCTTTAGGTTTGTAGTCAAAACCCATTTTGGCTGGGCATTTGAGCACATGAATGTAACAAAAGGACTCTCCAAGCCAAAGAAGTCATAATGTGCATGTGTATGTTTGCGTGGAGAATGGAGGTTTCCATTTTCAATGTGTACCTTGGCTTCCAAATTCACCTATCTTTGCAGTAATTTTGTATGGTAGTGGGTAGTAACTCGGGCTGTTGTACAGTGAACAGACTAATTAGTCCAGGAAGGACGCCTCTAACTTTTGGTTGAAAATCCCATCTTTGAATAGAAGGGAATTTACAGCCTTCAAATAGTGCCTGAATCTGTTTCAGGTCTTTATCTATTAGCTTGTCTATTATTATTTTTGATTTATTTTCATGTACCTCCTGTTTACATTGAAGTAAGAGGTTCAGAAGACCTATTTATGTGCTTCATACGATGTCTGTTTTCCTGACAGGATGGGACAGGTCACTGCAACAGATTTTTAAGGTGTTTGCCTTATCAGGTTCTGAGCGTCCAGACCTCATGGCTTCCTCCACTTCCCTTAAGGACTTGTTAATAAGTTTTACAACATTCAACCTACTTTTCACTTTTTAAAAATTCCCTTAAGTTGCCTTAAGTTGCCCAAGACACCATCTTACGTAATTCTGTCTAACTCATTTGTGATGTTGGATATAACACTAGGAATGGAATCGGCAGTAATTGGGATACTGGTAATCGACTGTTCCTTCAGTGCACGCTTGGAGATTCTCCTGAGAAGCTGCCCGCATGATATGTCAAACTCAAAAGCAGAGAAAATGTGCTCTGGACAAGCAGTGAAACTCTGAGATGTTTGGGTTTATCTGAAGCAATGTGACTGAGCCTTTTTTGTATTGGCTGATTGAAGTGGTGTTGCTGCACTTCAGAATTTCTGAAGGAGTCATTTCATCACTCTGCCTTTAATTTCCTTCTACTGGTCTCAGTTCTTTCTTATTTTACTGTCAGTCCTATATGCTCTTGCAACACTGAGTTTTTATTTCTTCCTTTTTATTTCCACAGTAGATGGTGTAGTCACATCCCACATAGCTCTGCCATCTGGAACAGCTTCCCTGACTCATATTCCTTTCAAGTTTCAACTTTATCCTTGGCCTCTATGTGATAATCTTCCTTCTAATAAAACAGTCACATCTCATGCCCAGAGGCTTTCAGTTCTTCTCTGTTCAGTCTTCTTCCTCAAGACTCTTGCCTGCCCTTTGATACACAACATATATCGTGATCTTCTTTCATGTACTTATTAGACATGAAAGGCCTATTTTAGAGACACCTAATACATAATTGTGTCTAATTCTTGTTCAGGACAGCACTTCAGGGCACACTTACCTTTTTAACACCTTCTTGTCCTTTTGATTGCAGTCAGCTTGACTGATTGAAAGTTAGGTACTTGTCTAAGTACTGTGAATATGATAAAGCCTCAACTGTGAAACATGTTTTTTGGATTTTAATTTTTTAAAAACTCAACTAAAGCATAGTGCATCTTCTGAAAATAATAAAAGATTCAACAGAGAACATTTCAAATCTGATACTACATCTCCTTGTCTCATCTTGAAAACATCAAACATGCTGTAAAATCAAACAAAAATATATTTTTCAGACTGTTGACTCAAAACATTTTCTGCCGCACACCAAGATTTTCAGTAGTTGACGTAGTACGCAGTTTTTCTAAATTAAGGAAGTCTCATACTTTGTGGGATTCCATAGCACAACTGCTGAGCTGCAATACTTGCATAAAAATGGCTGTTGGTTTATTGAGTTGGTGGACACCACTTGCAGTGCTACTGCTTTTCACCTAGTGGCTCTCTTAAAGCTTCCATGAGATGAGGGGAAGATGTAGCTAATAGCAGCTGTGCCTGGGCACCACACAGTCATGGCTTTGTCAACAATACATTCACTGACAGGAATTGCTGTAGGAGCAGTGAAGGGGCTCAGCTGTGTATTTTTGAATGCTGGATGTGGTCTATCTCAGACTCACTGTGAGTTCATGGAAGTTCTGCTCAAACTTCTGTTTTGGACTGTAAGGCTTGGGTGTGGGGCACTGCAGACAGATAACCACTCACTTCTGAAATAAATGAAAGCTCATTTGCAGGGTCCTACCCATTATCCATCATCCTTACCCCTTTCTCACTATTTCTTACTTTTTTCCAGGCAGAAGGTCTGTCCAGAGAGGGCACACAGGA